>JNCO01006444.1:0-13030 GCA_000785685.1 Uromyces viciae-fabae | reverse complement strand
GAGCGATGGTAAATGAGATAGTAAGAGATTTTAGTCGACTGGAGGAAGGAATTAAAGTTGAGGAATTGATTTAATGAAAGAATAAACTAAGGCTCCAGAAATGGAGTATTTGCACAGCTAAGTGGAGTAACTGCAACTTCAACAGTTTGTACCAGTTGTTTCCCAATAAGCCATGTTAAATCAGTTTCACAGCGGGAATTGAATCCACAACCTCATTGTTCACACATGGAACAGAGGGACCCCTTAACCACTAGGATAAACACATCTATGGTAAGACATATTTTTTTTGAATATATACCACAAATTTTTCCCCCCAAAAAAGTTACATTGCAAAAAAAAAAAAAAATCCAAAAAAGTTACCTTACAAAAAAAAAAAATATTCAGAAAAAGTTATGTTACATTACTTTACCACACTTTTTTTTTAGGTACCAAAACAGCTAATTTGGGTAACTAGAAAAAAAATTGTGTTCTCCAATGAGGCTGCTGTAACATCCTGTAACCTATCTGCCCACTGCTGCTTTAATTTCTATTTGAGTACCATCCAGCGTTCAAGCATTCAATTCTTGAAGAACTGAGGAGGCTTCTTTGTAGTATCCTCACTAGCAATTAATTCAAAAGGATTTGAGCCTTGAATGATTTGGATAATGAAGGATGTTAAAAAGGTAAGTGTGACTGTTGTGACATCTTAAAAATAAAATGTTCCATCTACTCTTAATCACAGTAAATCTTGTCTGAAAACAATTCTCTTGATAATTCCTTTAACCCTGTAGATACTGTGTAACATAATAATCAGCCATAATAATTCAGACCAAACTAAACATCAGATTCAGGAAATCTGAATGTTCATTTTGCTCATTTTATGCAAAGATCTCAACTTATTCTTTTGTTCTGTTTTCCTATTGTTTGTGCCTGTTTCTATTTTATCTTTTCTTGTATAAGAATATGGCCTGAAAATTTTAACACATGTGTTTCAACCTTATTAGAATATGGGATTAAAAAATTTTCCACGGGGAAGCAAAAAAAGTAGGTTTTACGTTTACTTTTGCAAAATTTTGGTACATGCACCAGTTTTTGCAAAAGTAAATGTAAAGCCTACTGTTTTTGCTTCCCCGTGGGATTTTTTTTTATCCCATATTATAATAAAGTTGAAATACATGTGATAAAATTTTAAGGCTATATTTTCTGCATTAACCATTTTTTTATATTTTTTATTTGATTTTGTGTACTCCCTAAATATGGAGTACTTCAATTTTTGGGTCAGGATGCTGGCATAAAAGTTGGGTAACTCTAGGCCACCTAGAAGTATTTTTAGAAATAATTCCCAAAAATTAAGAAAGGCTTGACGGCCTCCTGATGTCAAAAGGGGGTGCGCAACAGGTTTTGGGCAGTGCAAAAAATGATCCCCTTTCCATTTTGATTTTAATTTTCTTTAATAACTTCCCTCCATGATAATGATGACTGATTATTTTGTTGATTTAAATCATCTGCAGGATTATGAATAGAATTATTAATGAACTTCAAGAAAGGAGATGGATAAGCTTTATGCTTATATTATTATCATTGTTAAAATTCATTTGATTTTTCTTTAAGTTTTCTATTTATTCAGTTAGGCCCCAGTTATAAAGAAGTTTTGACTTTGAGTTTTGAGTTTTTAATGAGTTGAATTTGGCTTGCAAAAAAACTCAAAACAAAGCTCAAAACAGGGGAAAAAATTTACAATTATAGAGGATACCCCACCTAGCGTTTTTTTTTCTGCACCCAAAAAAAAACTGGCCGCTCAAATAAAATTCCACCAATTAAAAAACCTTTTCCATAACATTCAATACCCAAGGGAGTTTTTTTGACCTCAAAAACCAATACTCAACTGAATTACCAACACTCTGGAAAAATAGTATGTATGCACATTTCTTTGATTATTTGATTCATTCTAGACGGCAATAAACAGTCAATGATGCCTGGTGAGATTTTTAATTTAGTTTTAGATGTCCAAACTCATGCTTGCCACATTGGGTATTTGACACCTAATGTGCCAACCAACGGAATCAGAGTACGTACAAAAGTCTTGGTTTCATTGACATTCAGGCCCTTGGTGGGCCCCATGGTACGATATCCTGCAGTTTTGCAGCAATGATTTTATCCAACTGTTCCGGATGAATCAACCACACTTCTTCTGGTTGGTCAATCTCCTCAGGCCAACATTGAAGCTGGATCTGATGAGCAGAGGGGATCCTCTATCTGTGGAGGCACAAGTTAGAGTGGGTTTGTATCACATGTATCATGGTGTAACCCATGTTACAGTGGCTCATATATTCCATCTTGGGAAAGAAACATAAAGAAAAAGTTCCAACCAATTTGTAAGGGCCTTCATAGTTCATCTCCATCAGCATATGATCTGTAAAATTTCAGAAACCAAAACCAGTATATTAATTTCAATTATAATATAGAAAAATGAATAAAAATAATAAGAAAATTTAAAATTTGGTACCTAAAACAAGGTAGGGTAATACAAAATTTAGAATTAAAGATTATAAGATTTGATAAAAGAATAATAATAATATTGATTAATACTAATTTAATATGAATTGATGATTTAGTATTTTAGTAATTTATAAAAGATAATTTAAAAAATATAAATGATAAGAATTGATATGTTTTCTTTAATTAAAGTATTTTATTCTTGATACTTGATTGATAATAAAATATTACAAATCATTGATGAGATATTAATTATAACAGAAAAAGATAAAAATTAATTGGAAAAATAAAATGTTGAAAATCAAAATGAAGAATAAAAATGGAAATCATTGAAGCTGTGAGATTTGATTCTTGTATCGCATGAGATCTGATAAATATGTCATGATCATTTTTCAATCATTACATCACATTTAATCATGATTTGTAATTCAATGATAAAATATGGTAAAAATAAAATAAGAAAAAAAATTATTATTGTCTTAAATTATTCTAATAATTTTAGAAGATTATTCTTTAAAATATAAGTTAAAAATCTTCACCTTATTATGGTGTTTAAAATTCAATAGCTGCTTTTATCTTATTTTTAGGTGATTTATTCAAACCTAATGAAAATAATATATTAATGAGATTTTACTGCAAAATAAATCTTGTAGTATTTTTATTATAAAAATAACTTACAATTTTCAATAAAGTTAATTTTTCTTTTATTGAATTGATTAATTTGAAATGATGCGGTAGGTTACATGTTTTTTCTTATGTGTCAATTATTTACAATTAACCAAGTATTGTTTGGGAAGTTTTCCACATCCAAATTACTCAGAATCCTGCGCCAAAATTCTGGAAGTTTGAAGACATGACATCCCTGGGATAGTAGCGGCAATCAATGGTACTCACATACCACTCTCACTGCTGCCTGGTCACAAATGGTGCACATATCTAAACAGGAAAGGGTGGGTCTCACTAGCCTTCCAATGTGTGGTAGACACCAATGGTGATTTCAGTGATGTGATTTCTTTTTCCTCTCAAATTCTTCATTCCTTATATGCATGACCTATATATTTTTAATATTTATGAACAGGTGTATGGCGGCATGGCAGGATCAATAAATTGTGCAAGGGTTTTTAGAAGATCTCCACTAGGAAATAATCTCATTAGCTGTAATCAACCATTTCTTCCAGGTTGAGACTCCGGTCATCCTGGGAGCACCCAAATTATGATCCCCTATCCAACCACAATTTCTCACTGTGATTTCAATTTTCTCCACTCTTCAACAAGAATGGTGGCGGAAAAAACCTTTTTTTAGACTGAAAAATTATTTTCAAATGTTATTCCATCCTCAAAAAGCAATGCCCAAGGAAGTACAAGATGCAACATTTGCTTGCATGATGTTGCATAAAATTCTGAATCAACACCGTATTCTGTACTTGAAAGCCTGGGAAATAAGAAAACCCCCAAAAAAAAACATACTTGGCGTCAAAAACAGATGGGGATCACACAGGAGGGCTTTTTCAAAATAGTGAAATAGCAACCACAAGAGATATGATCTGCCAGAGTTTATGAATTTGACCGTGGCCTCTTGTCAACCAATCAGTGACTTAAGTTCAAGGTTTTTATTTTGTTCATGTCTGGTTTAATTGGTCTCAAATTATTGTATTTATTCATATCATTCCTAGTTTTGCAATGTATACATGTCTATTCACTTCTCAAGTGGATCTGTGGAGGAGTTCATGAAAAAATCACTCTGGTGGTAATATAGCTACATTTTCTCCTTTTCTAATACATTTTGGATTTGTTTTTTTAAACAATGGATGTGGCAACCATTCAATTCAATATCAAACCGACAGGGAACAAATGATGTTTGTTTGAATTATAGGTAGTTAATGAAAAGACATGTTTTTTAAGGGTCAACAACCAAGAGAGAAGACATAATCATATGTGAAAGGGGGATATTGTGGATGGAGATATCACCAATGTTTGCTTAACATGAGTGCATTGATCTGGTAAGTCAGATATTCCTGGTGCGGAGGACGTTTTCAATACTGATGCTGAGGGCTTTTATGAATAGGCATAAAAAGATATACTAAA
This sequence comes from Uromyces viciae-fabae, assembly GCA_000785685.1. NCBI lineage: Eukaryota > Fungi > Basidiomycota > Pucciniomycetes > Pucciniales > Pucciniaceae > Uromyces > Uromyces viciae-fabae. The sequence goes on along the minus strand of JNCO01006444.1, from coordinate 8,470 downwards.
TCAACAGCATGCCCGGTCAGAGGTATTATATGCCCATACATACCTTTCTAACCCATCTTTTGAGAAAGACATTGATTTGTAAGTTTTTGGAATGGTTTTCCTTTGATTCTAAAAATAATACCCCTGGATGGTCTTGATTCCCTTGTTTATGTAGATCTTCTGCATTTATCTCTTGCTTCAGTGGGCTATCACCATTGGTGTGCAGTTGAATTTCAGGTAGGAATTTGCACTTTGATGATAGAAGTTCTTGCTGAAATGATGTTACATCATCAGGGGTATCATGGTAGATCTCAAAACTGGGAGTTCCTTCTTTGTGTTGGCAGTAGTTCAATAGCTGCAAGCCGCAGTCAGAAAAATTAGTGCCTCAACTTCAGCGCAGATTATAAATATTAGAAAGATATATAATTTAGATTTCCCTTAGCTTTCATTTCATTTTCATCTACTCAAGTCACTCAAAAAACTCCTTGTCTGGTAAAATTTATTTTGACTCAAGATCAAGAAGACTAGTACCTCAACTCAGGAGGAGCTAGGGATAAGTGGCTGGGCAGGTAAAATCATTCATCAATTAAAATAAAAAATAAAAAATAGTTTCATTTCTTTCCATTCTGTTCTTTCGGTCCTATTTCTTATGCTTAAACATCACCACTCAATTATAAACTAATAAAAAATATTCTAAAAAATAAAAAATAATAGTATAGGCTTAGTTTCTGTGGTGAACATTCCTGTTTGAGTTTCTTTTATATTCTTTTTTTCTTGTTTCCAAGATAATTATCTCCTCTCTGGTAAATCAAAATCTCTTGTCTAGTTTTTCTTCTATCTCTGATTTCCAAAATCATAGTCTTAAACCCAACAACAAATTTTTTTTTCTCAGTTTTCATTTCTATTAAGTTTGTGTCTCACTTTCTGCAATAAAGGCTACTCAGCTCCACTCTTACACTTTGTTTATGAGGCCAGTGGGTATTGTTAAATTGGATGGTGTAATGAACTATACAGAATGAAAATATGGGATTATTTGGTACACTTGGGGATGGTCAACTTATTTTATTAATGAGAAATTTCAGCCATGAATTGACCAACTATTGGTGCAACATCTCCCATTATCAGAGTATACCATATCTGACCATAATATACCATATCTTACTGTATGCCAAATATGGTAAGATATGGTATATACAGGCACTCTTCAGTGTAATTCCTTGTAAAATGTTGTTGCTAGAACATTTTACTCCGGACAGAAATCAGAAAAATGATTTGCAATTGATTGCATTGAAATGTATAATTTAATCCTTATGTTATATATGAAGATCAGAGCCAACCAATGATGATTACCACATATTGTCCAATCGTGAGATCACAAAGAATAGAAAAAAAAAGTTGAAAGAGACCAAAAAACACAACAGATAAATGAGAATTCTTATTTCAATCAAGATGAACAAATCACTAAGACACACAATCACTGCAAACAAGCCCCGGGCCAAATTCCTGGCAATGTGCAAACATTGCTTACAAGGAAAGAAAGGGGCCCCTTTGTTCCTCTGTGAGAAATTCGCGCACATTGCCAGGAATTTTGGCCCAGTGAAGGCAGATAGCAAATTTTGATAATACCAATTGTGAGAGTGCGTCAAACCAATCCCCCCCTACTCATTGGGACCCTTTCCCACCCTGACGATTATCCACAAACTTGCTTAACATACCCATTAACAGCCGGAAGTTGTTTAGTTTTGAGGTAGTTCAGCTAGGGTCAATTTCCTGGCATTCTCCTGCAGATGTGACTCTGCCAATTGAGCCTTTTAAGCAGCAGCCTTTATAATATCTTGCCTCTTATCTTCCGCCATGCGGATACGGCCACGTTTGTGCTGATCTGCTGAGGCCTGGAATTCCAGTTTCTGAGCTTGGTATTTGGCTTGAGAATACAGTTTCTGGGCACTCTCTTAAGCCCAATCCTGAGCTTTCTGAATAATTAGGATTAACCCGCCCATGGTGCAATCAATGTTGTTTTGAAATACTTCATAACGGCCTTTACCTCAACTTGTTGCAGGCCCTTCTTTTGGGGGTTGCAATGGGGTGGGCATAGACGTGGTGTGAGGGGTGGTGAAAGTGGAGCCCCAGTCGATTGAGTTAGACTTTCTCACAGATTCCAGCTTGTTCCCATGTGTATCATTGTTTCAGCCCAGAGGACCAGCCATTGCAATTGGGGAAAAGGGGGTTATTGGCACCAAATCACCATCAGTTGTGAGGCTTCTTGTTCCATCCCCTTTGTGGGCTGACAACAGGGACTCATGAGGAGAGGCACCACCATCTGCTGTAACGGAGGGATTGTTGCAGTTAATTTTGGACAAAGTGTTGTACATCTTCAACAGATGTGTGAGATTTCAGCACTTTTCCAAAAGTATACCCACAGGAAACAACAAAAAGAGTAACACAAGAGCACACTGTTTCTGATAGACCATGTGTTGAAAATTCTAGTCTCTAGTTTTTGACTCTCACGTGTTAAAATCTCACTCTCAGTTATTATGTCAGTCAGTATTAAATAAATCACTTATTAGTTATGAGTCTAGTATTATGCTAAGGTTGCATAATGAATTTAAATAAATAAAATTACTCTAGTATTATGCTAAAGTTGCATAATGAAGTTAAAAAAGTTCTTATACTGGAAGTAAAACATAGTCTTCTAAGTTTGAAGTAAAAAAATTCATTTTGAATAATCATTATTGTAAATACTATAAAGATAGATTTATCAAATAATGAAATAAAATCATTGATTCAAAAACTACTCTTTCCTCTTCTTTTCCCTTCAGAGAGTCAATCCAAGTATATCAAATACTTGTTCTTGTTAGATTTACAAATCTTTTTCTGTCAAAAAGTCCCAAGCCCAGTCATTAGAGCTTTTGGCTATAAGAATAATTTTCTCCTTCAAATTTATTATAATTTTTAGTCAAAAATTCTTCACCATTTTTCTTCAGTTGATAATGCAGACCCCCTCCGACTGTTTCATCTTAAGTCTCTTTCACCGGCTGCAGACAGAAGAAAAAACAAGAGGAGAGAAAAAAAGAGTGTCAATGGTCTATTGTCCTTGGATCAGCTTGCATAAGAAACTGTGAGAAAAATCACCAAAGAGAGTGCTTACCTTCCACTTACTCATGAGCACTTTGTAATGTGCTTCTAAGCCTGTAATGAGAAGGTTGGCAATAGGAGGGAAATCCATCTTGCGCCACTTGTTATCTTCTAGGTACCAGGCCCATGAAATAAACCCGGTGACTGCCTCTTCTTCCGTGTGGGATTTGTCAGGAGTGTTGAAATTTAAGATCAATAATTTAATAAAATAATAATAATATTTTTAAAGTTTTCTGATTTTTATTTTTTAAGAAGAAATAACGGATGTTTAAGAGAATGGGGCAAGTGAGGAACACTTGGAAGGACTCAGGGTGGCTCGGAGAAAAAAGTAGGAGAGTCAATGTTTTTTTATTTACTTTAAGAAAGAGTTTAAATAGAGAGGAAAAACAAAGATAGACCCCCAATAGTTATTTGAGGGGCCTAATGTGGTTCCAACAACTTTGATAAAAAAATAAAAATAATGAGAATCAAAAAGAGAAGAAAATAAAAAAGATAATCAAGACTAATTGTTTTTGAACATGATTAAACATTTTTAATTCTAACAACATAGACTGCAGAGTCGTTAATTCTGTAGATGAGATTCTAAATATTTTTAAAAAAGAAGAAAATTAAGAACAAAAGAGATGAAAAATCTTGAGAACAAAGAAAACAAATAATTTAACTATTTTAGTAAGTCTGGCTCATAAGGCTGCTGCTTTAATTAAAAACTGTTATTCTTAGACTACCCATTATCACTACTTTAGACTAATTTTATCTCTTAATAAAATTGAAAAAGAATTATTTTTAAAAAACTAATAAAAAATAAAATAGAAAATAATTTTTATTCACGAGGCAAAAGGATCAAATTCCAACAGATTGTAATGCCTTCATCAAACCAATGAGCTCCAAAGATAGATCTTCATCCCAAGTGAAGCAAGGAGTTTGCGTGTTGATGATCTGCATCTGTTTCTGAGCAAGAACCAGTCAATTTTTGCTGTTCTTGGACTGAGTAATTTTCTTCTCCACCTTCTTTTGAAGTCAATTACATTTCCGTGCAGCTGCATCACACTTTTCTTTCTCAATGAAATTGGTTGGCCTTTGTTTACGTTTGGAGGTGCAGCCATCAGCAGTTGGGAATCAGGAATCTTGGGTTGGGTGTCTGGGATATTGGGTTGGGTTTCTGGGATGTCAGGTTGGCTTTCTGGAAAATCAGGTTGGGTTGCTGGGATATCTGGTGAGCTAGGGGGTCCTTTCCCCCAATCATCTTCACCGGGTAGATCAATCGGAGATGGAAAGGTAGAAATAACATTGGCCTGGTTATTGGGCCTGATAGGAGTAGGAGTCTGTCAGATGCCTTGTGAGCTCTTGCACACTTATGCAGTCAAATGCTGCAGGACCTTTTTCCCTCTGAAACGTCAAAGAAATGTTTGAGTCTTGGGCTAGGGAGAGGGTTTGGGTCTCCAAATCCTCACTCTGTTTAATGAAACTCAGAATTAAAAGGTGCTAGGTCTTTTAATGACCTGCTATTTCAGAATACAAGGTGTTTAACCATTTGAGTGTTTGAGACTAGAGCACACCTTTTAATGACCTGCTATGTCAGAATACAAGGTATTTAACCCATTGAGTATTTAAGACTAGAGCACACCTGAGTGACATGTCAAAGGGTTTATGGTTGATTGAGTTGTTTTGAACAACAAGATGAAGCAAAAGTAAAAATGATAATTAAGTTTTGAATAAAAAAAATTAAAATAGAATGATACAACTTGACAATTATCCCACCTTTTAATGAACTGCTATCTGTCAAATTAATTTTAATTCTAACAAAAAGAAAGAACATCACAAAAGATTGTGAGTTAGAAAACTGTATGAAAATACACAGTTAAATCTTAATATTTATTTTCATTTAAATTTTGTTTACTTAAGGTTTTCAGGATTCACCTAAAAAGAAACATTTATCAAATCAATAATTACCACCTAATTATAAGGTGAAGAATTATTTATTTATATCTTTTTATTTGTATTAAAAATAAAATAATTTTTATTTAAAGTTAAAACTAACTTAAATTTATTTTTATCATTTTACGATTCAACATTTGACAATTGTAAAATGATGTCATGATTCAACTTAATTTTATTTCACACTTAAGATCATTCTTTTTTATTTCAACACATCTTTTCTTTCTTTTTGATCCTTACGTCATGAATTTCATTTTCTGCTTTTCAATTTTTTTTTTTTTCATATCTTTTAATCACTCATAAAAAATCAATAAAAATTATCCAATACAATTAGCATTAAAATTTTAATCTTTTATTATTATGGTTTTTATCACCATTAAAATATTATCATTATTTAATCTCATTTATTGATTAATTATTATTATTTTCTCATACTTCTATCAATTTACCTATTCTCATTTTCCAAACTTGATTCTTGCCTTATTCAATCTTGCCTTTAGGTATATTTCTTATTATTTCATTCTTATATAATTTGTATCATTAAAGTTATCAAAATATTTAAATTAATATTATCCTTTAGTTTCTGAAATTTTACAGATTTACAGTCTTGACAAGCTCAAGTTCAAAAATTTTTGAAAATGAAAGGCAAGAATTGAAAGATGTCCGAATCAAGTAGTTTAAACAAAGATGAAAAGAATCTTATTAGAGTTCCAAAATTATCAAAAGAAAATTATACTATCTGGAAAAAGAAGATGATAGTGCTTTTATCTTATAAAGAACTTTGAAATACTGTACAGAAGAAACTTATGATCAAGATGATCCCAAAATTAAAAAATATTTAATTGAAACAGCCGGAATAATTGGTTCTCACATGGAGGACAACTTATATAATCCAATATTAACTGAAACACATCAATTAAATCCTTTTTACATTTGGAATATAATAAGAAGTGAACTGGCTGGACTTACCGTTCTTAGTTTATGCCGAGTTTGGAATATTTGGTTAAATATTACATTAATCAACGATTTAAGTGATTATATTTTTAAGGTGGAAAGTTGCCTTAGAGGATTCGATACAATAGGCTTTGAGATGCCTCAAAAGATTATAAGTTGTACTTTAATATCAAGGGTAACTACTCAAAGACCACATTTAATGGAGTCATTACTCATGGATGAAAAGAAATTAGCTACTTCTGATGTTTTATTTTCAAAACTTAGAGACATAGCTTTAAATGATAGAACACAAACAATTATTGTTAATCCTACTATAGATAATACCAATCATGCTATGTTTATCAATAATAATCAAAGAAATTTTAAAAGACCACCTCCAGGTTGGTAAAATGGCCAACACAACCCAGAGGCAAATCATTCAGTTGAAATGTGTTGGGCTTTACACCCTGAATTAAGACCTAATAACAATAATAATAATTTTAATAAAAGATCTAGACAATATGCTCAAATGAATTATCAAAATGAAAATTTAAGAAGTAGAATTACAAGTAGAAATAATTATGGTAGTAATAGTAAATCAAATTCTAATGATTTTGCAACACCTTCATTTGCACATTGTGCTATAAATATTACAGATGGCAATAGTTTTATTTTAGATTCAGGCGCAAGCCATCATATTTTCAATTCTTTAGAATACTTTCAAAAAATAAGAGATTCAAACATAGAAATCATGACTGGAACTATTAACTCAAATTTACATGCTTACAAAATTGGAAATGTTGTCATCAAATTACAAGAAGGAAAATCATTAAAATAACAAGATTTTCTTTTTTGTCCCGAAGCTTCAAGAAACTTGATCTCATTTAATAAAATAATTAATAATAAAATTATCATTAGTAAAAACAAAAATACTTGCTTAATTAAAATTGATAATATTAGTTTAAAATGTAGTTTAATTAATAATATTTTTGAATTAGATAATTATATTAAACCATATGATGAACCATCAATTTATTTAACTTTAGAGGAAAAATGATCTGATTTTGACTTATGGCATAGAAGATTTGGACACACAGGAGGTGCTAGATTAAAAATGTTATTACCGAATTTAAATTTAAGTAAAATATCAGCCTGTGATACTTGCTCTAAAGGAAAGATATCAAGAAAATTGTTTAAAAGTCATTTTGATCAAGCGACTCATCCTTTAGAAATAATTCATGGCGAATTAATAGGTCCAATAATAACATCTACTAATGGAAGTAAAAGATATATATTTACTTTAATAGTTCAGTTTACTGGTTACATAAATATTTCATTACTCAAAAATAAATTGGAAACATTAGACAATTTTACAAATTTTAAGATTTTCTTTGAAGAACAAACAAATTTTAAAATTAAAAAGTTTATATCAGATGGTGGAGGAGAATTCTGCCGTAATAATTGTAATGAATTATACAATAGTAATGGTATACAACACAATATCTCACCACCTTATACCCCACAAAATAATGGATACGCCAAGAGAGCCAATAAAACTATTTTGAACATGACAAGATGCATGTTAATGCAAGCCAATTTAGCTCAAGAATGGTGGGGTGAAGCCGTGATCATGGCAGCAGCTACCAGAAACGCATTACCTTCTTGATTTAATAATAGAAAGTCATCAATTGATTTAATGTTTAAAAAGAAACCAAAATCCTTTTTTCATTAAACCATTTGGATGTAGAGTTTGGGTTGTGAAACCAGATCAATTAAGACAACAAAAATTCAATTCTTTAAGTTGGGAATCTGCTTTAATAGGCTATTCAAATGATTATTTGTCTTATAGGGTAGTTAGACTTGATGATAAGCAAATTTATGTTACTAAACATAATCAAAAATGATCCAATACAATTAGCATTAGAAATTTTATCTTTTATTATTATGGTTTTTATCACCATTAACATTATAAAACTTATTATCATTATTTAATCATTTATTGATTAATTATTATTATTTTCTCATACTTCTATCAATTTACCTATTCTCATTTTCCAAACTTGATTCTTACCTTATTCAATCTTGCCTTTAGGTATATATCTTATTATTTCATTCTTATACAATTTGTATCATTAAAATTATCAAAATATTTAAATTAATATTATCCTTTAGTTTATGAAATTTTACACTCTCAAGGGTGAGTCCGCTACCCTAACATTAGCGTTAGCGTAGCATAATTCCAGTTTTTTTGCACTAACACTACTGTTAGTGTTAGTTCTTTTTTTTTCCAGCTAACGCTAACAGGTTTTGAAAGAAAAACAAAAGTAGCGTAGTGTAGCGTTAGTTGCATGTGAAAAGAAAAAAAATAACGCTAACCAATTTTGAGATTTTGGCCATGTTAGCGGTGTTAGCGTTGAAAAGTGATATGCTAGGTGTTAGCGTTAGTTTCCAAATATCTATGATTCAAGTTAGAGTATATTTCTTGAAA
>JNCO01006435.1:0-13041 GCA_000785685.1 Uromyces viciae-fabae | reverse complement strand
TGCATCGAGTTTAACTCCTAATTTTCAAAATATTAGTGAAGATCAAACTCAGAGAGAGTCAACCAACGTACAAGTGGGTGGGAACAGGCCCCAAACAGGTAAACTAATGCGAGAGGTGCTGTTGGGGAAGTTGAACAAAGCTTATAGGAACGGAAGGATGGAGGAATATGGTATTATCGTGAAGGACCTAGCTGAATTGGAAACGAAGGGGGAGGAAAAAGGGACCGTCGTGCTGAATGAGATTACTGGGAAGAGGCCGGAAGATCATACAGAAATTGAAGTGGTGTCAAAGACTAGCACCGAGGTTGTTAGCATGACAACTACTTTGTCAGAAGAGGGGAAGTTAATACACATAATTATATCGGCATACCTATATTTTTTCAAAACAACATAAAAGAAGGAAAGGGATTGATACCGTTAACCATTTTCAACAGGAAATGGCAAGAACAAGCTATGTCTTACCAAGCAGTGAAGAGGCCAAGGGCAGATACAGCAAGCGTAGATGAAAAGAGATATACGGGATACCCGATTGTAGAAGAGTGGACCCAATCGTACGCACAATGGGTCAGGAATTTTAATGAATATATTAAGACGATGAAGACGGTGTTCAAGTTGCCTGAGTGGGCAGATCTCCTGGCGTCACACAGAGATAATGCAGATTTAATTATGAGTAGGGACGGGTTCTGTCCAGGTTTTAGATACGACCTTACCATCAGAAATAACGCCCTGTTACATCGATTAGACAACGAGGAGAATGTGATGTTGGATATATCTGTGATGAGAGAAGATGTGGTGTTAAGCTGTTTTACAGAATCGAGGGCAATGGGGAAATTATTCTATGATGATAATCCATACCTGTTGGGAGGTGCGAAATCCAATTGCAACCCAATAACAGGTGGTGTGAAGGTAGAGCAGAACATAAAAATGAATGCAACCAACCTGGGACAAGACGTGGTGACAATCCACGACAGCATCAGTAACCCATACAATCAAAACGTTAGTTTCAATCTCACCGGCATGAGAGGAGGCTTCGCCCGTGGAGGCAATTTCAATGCCCGAAGCAACAGATACAACTATAGGAAGAGGGTGTGGAACACGTATGGAGGGAAAAATAACAACAACCAAGGCAATCAGTTCTATGATCATCAGAATCAAAGCGGGAATAGTAACGCACAGGGTAGCGGTTTCAACGGGAACCGACTACAGATAACGAACGGCCAGAACGGTACTGATAGGAAGAATGAATTCTCGAATTACCCTAGAAGGCAATTTAGGAGGTGGTAAAAAAAAAAAAAAACCTGTGGTTTTGGTGGTTCTGAAAATTGGGTAAAAAAAAAAAAAAAAAAAAAAAAAAGAAAAGGAAAAGAGGTAACGTCAGTAGGGTGGATATCGTTATAGTTTTCAGACATGCAGTAGAGAATCAGCAATTTAAGGCGTAGAATAAACGATCCAGAGGTTTCTGACTTAAATGTTGTTTTTCTATTTATGAAATTTAAATTTGTTTTTGTTGGTCGTGTTTTTCTTCCAAACCGTCTATTCCTTTTTCTCGATACAAAATTTAGGAGAAATTCTGATAGACACATACTGCAAGATGAGATAAGAAAACATGATGGAAGCATTGCTGATGGAAAGTTGATAATCGAAAGGATGGTTGAGATTAAGGAAGACGTAGCGCAAAAGAGAATGGTGAAGCAAGACAGGAAAGATAAGTTGCTGAACTGGCCGACAGCGGTGACATGTGAGATGAATATTGAGGAATGGAGGGAGGCGTTAAAGAAGACGAACCTTGTTAGTGAGTTTGCGGACGTGATTAAAGGCTTCGAGGATGGCTTTGATCAAGGGATACCTCATCATATCATAGAGAACCAGAGGTGGTTTACTCCCCCTAATCATGCGTCGGCGTTGCTGGCTAGAGAAGAAATCGAGGAAAACTTGAGGAAAGAGGTAAAAGCCAAAAGGATGTTTGGCCCGTTTTCCCATGAAGAGGTGGCTTCGAAGTTTGATTTTTTCCATTCAAGCCCTCTTGGAGCGGTAGTTAACGGGGACGGATCGACTAGGTCTATAAATGATTTATCTTTCCCCCACAACGACAGCGCAGTACCTTCCGTGAATTCTTTTGTCGATGCGAAAGACTTTGTGACAACATGGGACGATTTCTCCACAGTATCCCGATTCTTTAGGAAGATAGAAAGGCCAGTGCTGTTAGCCTTGTTCGACTGGGAGAAGGCGTATAGACAAATACCCACTAGACCAGACCAATGGAGATACCTTATGGTGAGCGACTTCAACAGTCAACTGTACATAGACACACACATCTTGTTTGGGGGGGTGGCAGGTTGGGGATCGTTCGGGAGACCTGCTGACGCGTGGGAGAAGATCATTTTATCAGAATTTGACCTGGTTCATATTTTTCGATGGGTTGATGATAACCTTTTTCTCAAATTTTTAACGTCAGAGGCAGACATGGACAAGGTGGTGGAGAGATCAAAGAGTCTTGGGGTAAAAACAAATGAAAAGAAGTACTCACCTTTTCAAAAGTCGCAAAAGTTTATTGGTTTCATCTGGGATGGAATTGAAAAAACGGTATCGCTACCGAGAGAGAAGCTGGAAAACCGTTTAGAACAGATTCAGGTCTTTCTGGAAGAGGGCCACAGGTCGTCGTTCTCTCAAGTCGAAGCTCTAGCAGGTAGGTTGAATCACGTTGCGTTGCTCCTCCCACAGTTGAAATGCTATATTAGAAGCGTTTATCGGTGGATTTGTAGCTGGAGAAACAAGTCAGCTTTGCAATTAACACCAGAAGATGTGAAGGAGGACTTAGTGTGGTGGAAAGAGTTGTTAGTGACTTACACTAACACAAAGCTTATCCCGTTTATGGACCCGGTCGACGTTGGATGGGTCGGCGATGCATCTACTAGCTTCGGCATCGGAGTGATCATCGGAAAGAATTGGGCCCAATTCGCGGTGAACCTGTCTAATAGGAAAGAAGATGTTTTAAATCAGATCGCGTGGTTGGAGACGGTAGCGGTAAGAATGGGGCTACTCATGTTGTTGAAGATTGGTGCCAAGAGAGGCAAGACGTTTGTCATATATACAGATAATACAACAACGCAATCTTTAATTGAGAAGAGGAAATCTAGGGATTACGCTGTGAATGCGGAGTGGAAGATCATACAAGGGATCCTACTCAAAAACCAACTGGATCTTGCTCCAAAAAGAGTAAAGTCAGCTGACAACGTAGCGGATGCGTTATCGAGAGGAGAGAGGGGTAACGGAAGAGTACTAGATCAGGTTGTAATTGACATACCACTTGATTTAGTGTCCTACTTGTCGCAAGTGTTGTATGTGTCTTGATCCAATGAACACAATGTATTGAATGCCTATTTTGGCCGCGAGGTTCTTCTCCTTTTCGCACTAAAAAAAAAAAAAAAAAAAAGGGAATAAGAAGAAGAAGAAAAAAAAGAGGGAAAAAAGTCCTCTTCACAAAATCAGTGGTGAGAAGTTCGTTAGTTTTTGGATTTAGAAGCAGGAAAGGGAAGGCTAGATAGATATCTGACAAGATTGACAAACGAGATGGCGGAAATAGACGTGAACTGCATCCAAGATTTCCTGGCGAACGGTTCGTCGAAGGTGGTACTTTCTCAGGTGGGTCGTCATATCCTTAGGGGATGGAAAGCAAGCACATTGCTAAGCTATAACACAGCGGTGAAGAAATTCAAGAAATACAAAATAGACTCAGGATGCTCTAAGTTTGAACTTCCAATCCCAGAAGATGATATCTGCGCATTCATCTGCTGGGCAGCTCGGAACGGGGAAGACAACGGTCTGGCTAAGATAACGGCAAAGACGACCGAGCTCTAGCTCTTTGTGTCAAAGAAATTAATTTTAAGGAAAGGAAACAAGGATATATGTAAGCACCCCATTTGTTGTCAACTTTCCATTATTGTATGCTTCATCTCTTTCCTCTTTAACTTTTTCTTAGTTCTATTTTTTTATTAGTCTTTAAATTTGCATTAAAATCAACAAATAAATAAAAAATCTAAAATCAAAATAGTATTAATACATTATTTAGTCCTGATTTACATGAATCAGTTATATAGTTGGTTAGTTAGTTATTTTTTTAGTTCGTTAATGAGTCCTCCTACAAGTGTAGGAGTCCATAGTTTAGTCCTATCATATATTTGATAGTTTTTATCTTAGTCCTGCTACAAGTGTAGTTAGTTATATTAGTCCTGCTACGAGTGTAGTTAGTTATATTAGTCCTGCTACAAGTGTAGTTAGTTGTCTTAGTCCTTGTTTATTTATTATTCAAGTTTTGTCCACTAACCCTCTTGTTATGTGCAAGGGGGTCTGTTGTTTTCCTTTTTTCATCTTGAATTTGTCCTTGGAATTAAAATCATCCAGTCGAGTTCCTTTTTCAAATCAACCAATCTGCTCCTGGTTCAACCTCTCTCTACTCTCTTCTCAGCCTCAAGATCTCAGAAATTAACACAAAGCTTCAGCAAAGGAAGACAGCAAGGTACCACCACGACCAAAGAAGGCACCAGTGTTGCTTGAAGATCTATTGTATCTCACCTTTACGTTATCAGAGGGAAACGACGAACAACAGGCCGTGATGGACCTTGCCATTGTGGCCTTTTGGGGCATGGCACGAATAGCGGAACTAACTTATCCCTACAAGGAGGGCGCTCTCCCAATAAAGGTAGGGGTTAGGGTAGTGGATGTTACCAGTAGACCGGGGATAACCACGCTAGCGCTAAACGAGGCTAAAACAGCTGGCCCGGGAGTGGTCCAGTTGATTCATCTCCAAGTTCTACCAATATTGCTGTGCCCAGTGGCGACAGTCAAGCGATGATTAGCCACCACTAAGTACCAGACCGACTCAGTTTTTGGTTTTAACCAGGAAGGCGCAAGGAAACATCTCACGAAAAGAAGAACCAACGAGGTAGTTGCTGAGTTATGGAAGAAAAGGGGGGACCCAATCCTCACCGGTCACTCTTTTAGGGTGGGCGCGCTTCACTGAGGATAGCTTTAGGAGCGTCCGTCACTGAATTAAAGTTCTCATGTGCCCAGTGGCGACAGTCAAGCGATGATTAGCCACCACTAAGTACCAGACCGACTCAGTTTTTGGTTTTAACCAGGAAGGCGCAAGGAAACATCTCACGAAAAGAAGAACCAACGAGGTAGTTGCTGAGTTATGGAAGAAAAGGGGGGACCCAATCCTCACCGGTCACTCTTTTAGGGTGGGCGCGCTTCACTGAGGATAGCTTTAGGAGCGTCCGTCACTGAATTAAAGTTCTCAGGCCGTTGGACCTCAGACTGCTACAAGCTATATGTAAGGCAGTATTCTGCAGAACAGGTAGCCGCTGCAAAAGATCTATTGCGTCAATTGAAATCTAATTAAAAAAAAAAAAAAAGATACGAAATAGAGATGCTTTAGAGTGAAAGTGAAAGTGGTGTGAATGTGATGATACCATATTAGTTAAAAAAAGGTACTAAACTCCGCGCGAGTGAGGGGTGTGGGCAAGGCTCAGGCTCTTACGGAGTCTGAGTTTTTGGGCTCTGGCACACTCCTGCAGTCACGCACTGCGGGGCCATTTTCCCTCCCCACCTAGGGAGAGGGTTTTTGGCCCCCCTACCCTCACTCCGTCGGCTTGAGCCCCCCCATACTCTAGGAGAGGCTGGGCCGACTAATGAACGGCGGAGTAGGTTATAGTTCGGTTGCTTCTCCACCGCTTAACCTACTCGGCCTAGACCCCCAGAGCTCATGAGTGTGAGCCACACTGGCATGCCGGGATGGATGGCTATGGGCACCGTTTACTGTTATGGATCCATAAAAATTTCACCCCCAAGTAACATTTTAAGGCACAAACAGTTGTTTTATTTTCTTTTCAATTTATCCCTCTTTTTCTTTCTTATTTTCTGCTTTTTTTTCTTTTTGATGTGTTGCATTTTTTTTTGTATTTTTTTTGATTTTTTCCATCAATTTTTACTTGTTAGCTGTTATGATATTGGTTGCTACTACAAGAGGCCTGCCAACTTTGTCTATATTGCCAGGAAGTAAACTCACTGTTGATAATTTTTTTATTCCAAAAATACATTCAGTTTTCATTATATGCTTTTATCATAATACTGTCAGTGGAGAATTTAACTTTCTTATTTACATAAATACCAAGACGAGCTATTATTGAAACTGTTGAGAGCACCTGAGCAAATATGTGTGAACGTCTAGGGTTAGTTCCACATACAAGGAAGGAAAGATGAAATGAGACTGAGACAAAAGAAATACAAGACAGTACCTGAGCAAATATGTGTGAACGTCTGAGGAAACACGTCACACATACTTGGTCAGGTATATAAAAGAAACTGAGGATAAACATGTCACACAAACTGTGACATGGATATGAAATAAAGGAAAAAGAAAAGAAAACATAACAATGGAAAAGAACATGACATAGAAATATGACATATGTGAAACTACAAGATGGAAGCACACAAAATAACTCAACAGAAACTTGAATAAAAATTAATAATTAGGAGTCAGTTGAGTATTTATTTTTATTTATGTATTTATGTATTTATCCTAAAAAAATGTGGATACTAGATCAAAGATTGTATTATTGGCCACAATTGTTTTCATTTGCCATGTTATTGCTAGACAACAGTTTTCCAAGTACTCATAGTATGACTGAGTTTATTGCAAGTGATTGGGATTCTTGTGCAGCCTGTCATTCTTGTTGGTATTGGTGGTCTTCAATACAGGCCGCTTCTTGTCTTTCAAGTGCATCATCACGGCAACGGCAATCTTCAATCCTTTCTTGCTCAGCCCTAGCTGCACGCTCATCAGCTGCTTCCATTAGTGCTAAGAACCCACCCATTGCATTGTCCTCTGATTGGGGGGGCTGAATATATTCATACCTACCCTGGCGACGGGGATAACTTGTGCCAGTACATGCCGGAGGAATTCTTGGTGTGCTCAATGTACTTCTACTTTTGGTTCTGGTGTTGATAGAAGCATTCGGATATGGGGATACACCAAGGGAAACTGAATTTTTTGCTTGCAAAGATCTCCGGTTCCGAGCTGGACTGAAGATGGGCATTGGAAGATGACCCACTTGTGAGGCATCATCAAAGTGAATTGTTGGCAAGCCATCGGGATTGTCTGATCTTTCATCAAGATCAGGCAAGCCATCGTGAATGTAATTGCTGTCGTTGTGGAAAGATAAATCGTGTCCGCACACAAATTTGACTCTCCGCAGGTTCCAGAACTCGATGATTCCGCTTTTGATGGACTGATGAACCAAGATCTAAGAGAAACTTACGCTCTAGACTAAGAACCTCAAGCAAGTTGGCCCTTTCTTATCCCTCGCGCTTCCGCAGTTTCCCTCCCTAAGAGTCCTGGTCAGTGATTTTCCCGCCAAAGAATATGAGATTGAAGACTTATAGAAATTTGGTCCCGCTAATGTGTATTAACGTTCTGAAATTTTATCTTGTTCCGCTCTATATTTGTGTTATGTTATGATGATATGATATATATGATATAATCTGATATAATGATACCCTATTTACAACTTTTTCTCCCTCCCTTCCCATACCGCACCCGATTTCCACGATTCCACCCTTTCCTCCCCGTGTACCCCCGGTTTCCGTCTCCGCAGCCGTTCGCCCCAATCACCAATCCCGCAGCCGCCTTACTTCCGGAACCCTTACTGCCGACCGTCGTCACCCTACTTCTCGCAGCCCACCGGACCGGATCGTTATCCGCTAAATGATCTGTTCCTTCCCCTGCTGATCCGCAGCCCTTAACACCGATCTACCCCGCAGCACCTTCCTGAGTAACCCACGTCTGATTGCCTAATCCGCATCACCGCTCAGCCCCCATAAACCGTAGATTCCACTTTCTCTCCGCATTTGGTATATTCTGGGGCGATTAACTTTGCAGATACTTTCCGCCTTCGCCAAAGCTTTTGATCAGCTCGCACGATGCTTTTCCCTGCTCCGCATGCCTCTCCACCTTCGCCACCGCTACCTAACACGAATATAAATTGCACATCGTTCAGATTAGGTTGATGAGTTGCCATTGACTCACTGGTATTGATTTCCAGAAATGATTTGTCTTGTTCTAATCTACCATATGCCTCTGCAGCAGCTGCAGCACCACTTCCTCCTTCTCCAGTGACCACCACATTTCCACAATGTACATCCATTAGGGCATCGTACACCTGAAACCAAGCCAAATAAGTCCCCATTAAAAACCAATCACACACATGTCAACTCTATACATACATTTTTAGAAAAATTAAAACCTTCCAATTGGGCATACAGCCCATCAACACCAGTTGAATTACAGCTGTCTTTTATTGTCTGGGAAGATAAACGGTGTGAGACTCTAAAAGAGGCTAAAGTTGATTTTAACCCTTATAGCAGAATTTAGGAAAGTATCATGGAGTGAAGACTCTGCCTTCCTGGGGTGAAAAGAGAGTCTGAGAAGGATTTAGTGATGGGATGACAGGGAGAAAGGCTACACCTGTTGATGAAAAGAAAGATGAGAAGTTTAAGAGAGTGTTTCCAGCACTCAGATTTGGTTTGGAAAAGAAAAGGGGCAAGACAGCAGGATAGCTGTGGGAGCAGGGGATATGAGTCAAGTCCTCTGTGGCTCCTTTAAGGAAGGGGAATAATGTGAGCAATGGCTACACACTGAAGGTTCAATGAATTTTCAGTATTTATTTCTTTCAAGGTATGTATGTAAGTGTTATTTATAAATTGTGGAGTGGTGTAAGATAAGGGTAACTATATTTAACAATAATTTATATATATTTCTCTGATAAATCAGATCGGGGGAAAACACAGAGGAGAGGGCTGCTTTTGTAGATGAGGAATAGAAGCAGAGAGAACATTCTTAAATCCTTCCAGGTTCTAGAATCCTGTCAGTGAGGTCATGGGAAAAAAAGAAGTGATCCACTGTGGGAAAACAAATAGAGTGATGTAATGTGAAATGATCCCTTGGCACTGCATGGGAGTATTGGCTATGTACAAGATGTATGCAGTATGTATTATGTGGTATTGACTATGGTTAGAATGATAAATAAATATGGAATAAAATCATAAGTATATATTTTATCTTGAATAACACGAAGTACCTCTTCTTGAGTCTTCTTCCTTGAATATCTTCTAAACTAGTGGCCTTATTGATATGCTTCTGGTGAGTGGCTAGAGATAAAATTGAGTGTAGAATCCAAAAATGTAATAATAACTTAATAATTTTGACTCCTTGATGGTGAAAAAATAAAATTTTTTATTTAATCCTTAGATAACTACCACAACAGTGTCAGAAGGTAGATGATTAAAATATATAAAAGGAAATACACACCTTGAATTGAGTCATGAGTGATTCCAAGTTTCTGTAAATAACATCAAAATCCAGATTGCAGATCTATGGGTAATCAATTTTGCACCCCTCATGCTCTTTGAAGTATCGATTCCAAGGTATGAAACCAGGAGTACAAGCTTCTAAATCTTGATGTTCTTCACATAGCTCTGAGAATAATGAGATTAACTCAAGTGACTGTGCCTCTGACCAGGCAAAACAATTTCACCGACTTGCTTCCTTTGCTTGATTATTCCGTACAGTGTCCTGTTTGGCCATTCGCTTAGCTTGTTTTTCAATCAATTTATTCTCATTTGCTTGTGCCTTCTTTGCTTTCTTTTCTTTTTCTTTCTGTTTTTCTGCAGCCAATTCCAATGGTGCTCTTTGTTTGCGTTGGCCAGTTGGTAAGGGGTCTGGTCAAAGAACAATTTCTGGTAAATTTTTGCTTTGTTCAATCAAAGGCACAATGCTAGAAACTGGTTTTGGAGGGATTTGGCTGAGAGAAGTGGTTGGAGGCAATGTTGGGGTGTGATTGTTGTGCGTAGGTTCTGGATAATTTAACAATTGGTGGCCCAGGGGCCATGGAATGAAAAGCTGGATTCTTCACAGATTTGTTGTGAATAAGAAGGACGGAACCAAAAGTTCTCAGAGTCATCCAGAAAGGGGTTGGGTTTTTGGAGACTATCATGGACGGTATTTTTCATTAAATCGTGTTGATTGTTGTGTGGATAAGGTGTGTTGAATTCATTATGGTCCATGTTTTCTCAAGTTTCTTCTGAGGAGACAATTCTTGTTTCTTGAGTTTTTTCTGAGGAGATGATTGTGGCTGTTTCCACTAGAATGATGTTGATGTAATTTGATGATAACGTTTTGTAAGTGTGATGCATGATGATGGTAGGGTGTGAGGGTGCCTGCTGCATGCTGAAATCAAATCTTGCAAATGCCTGCTGTAGGTTGAAGCGTGTGGATACATGCACCTTGGGGATCTTTTTCGAGTGAATTTTTTTTTTTTGACTCAAAAACGACTTTTGCTCGTTTTGAGATTTTTTTGAGCTTTTTTTGGTTGGATTTGCCAGTATTTTCCAATAAAAAATAGTGGCAAATCTAACCAAAAAAATCTCAAAAAAATCTCAAAAATTATTTATAATTGGCGCCTAGGCCCCAATTATAAACGGTTTTGGAGATTTTTTTGAGAATGGTTTTGAAATTTTTTTTCATTTTATTTTTGAAAAAATTTGATTTTAAAAAAATTTCAAAAATCTCAAAAAAACAAAAAAGGTTGGTTTGAGATTTTCTTTTTTTTTGATTTTTCTGATCTCGAAAAGGATTTTCGAATATTTTCAAAGTTTTGGATTTGCATGGTTGATGCAGCTCTATTTTGCCCTATGGATAGTCAAAGATCATGGGTTTATCAGAACTGATAAACCATTTCGGCCGTTCTGGGAAAAAAAAAGAAAAGACCCATCATTCCATTGGGGTGAAGCCGTTAGCATTGTTTTTTTTTTCAGCCGATGTACATTCCGGCATCAATCAATCTGTTGGGGTGAACCCGATTGTGTTTTTTTTTTCAGCAAATGAACCTTCCAGCAAGAAGATTTGCCACTATCTTCCGGATGTTCATAAATGCCTTTTTTTTTGAGATTTTTTTGTAATCATTTCCAAAATACTTTTTAAATGAAAAATGAAAAAAAAAACATTTCTAAAAAGATTTGGAAAAAATTTCAAAAAAATCCGAAAAATCGTTTATATTGGGGAGTTAGTTGACTCAAAGCTTCAAAAGGTGCGCGAAGGGATGATCGTGACAACTCACAGGTTATGCACGGCGGTTCAAAATATAAGAAACTCCGGCAAGTACTGAGGGATCTGCTCAAGTACCCGACGCAACTGGTAAGCTCACACGTCCCGGTTCCGACCCCAAAACTAGATGAGGAACGGTACCGGGAGCGGGATGTGCGAGTTTAAGTACATGAGACAGGCTGCGGCACAGTATGTACAAGTCTAGCTACATTAGGTTAAGGTTTATTGTGACATTTGTTACACTGTGACACCTCCGTTTCCAACACTCCCCCCCACAGTGTACAAATGTTACCTGCTGATGTTGAGTTGACGCATTGCCTCATCGATTTTGTTGGGTCCTAGCCTTTTAGTCATAATATCCGCCAACTGATCATGCGTTGATGTCCAGGTAATTTTTATCTTTTGTCTCCTAACAAAGTCATTTACAAAATAAAAGGCACACATCAGACTCTTAGTTTTCTTCTTCGATGTGTTGTCACTTGCAACAAGGATTGCCGTCTGATTATCACAAAATATTTTTGAGGGACATGAGTAATTTAAATCTTGAAGTAAATTCATTAAATGTGATAATTGTTCAGATCCATTGGAGAGTGCAATGTACTCTGCAACACACGTTGATTTAGCCACAATAGTTTGTCGCTTCGCACCCCAAGCAATAACATTTCCGAAAAGTTTAATGATGTGGCCGGAAGTAGAGCGGTCATGTTCACCACCCCAGTTTGCATCAGACCATAATTGTAGATCATCTTGATTTGATCCAAAGTTCAGGTGGAAAGGTCTAGTCCTTTTAAGATAGCCAATAAGTATATCTAGTGCTTCCCAGTGTTTCTCCGATGGACTTGCGCAATACCTGGTGAGCAAGTTTACCGGGTACAAAATATCTGGTCGGGAACCGCAGGCTAGGTACATCAGCGAGCCTATGGTGGACCGGTAAGCAGTGGTATCGATAGCAAGCCCTGTGTTTATTTCAAGATCAAATTCCGGTAACGGACTTCTCTTGGGGTGAGCCGTTCTGGAATAGTCATTGATAATTTGATTGGTTAACATTTGCTGTGACAAAGACACTCCACCATTTATTTCTTCAACATCTATTCCCACAATCTTTTTAATCCCTTTTTCCCATTTTACATCCAGTTTTTCTTGCATCTTTCCTCGCACAAAATTTAATACCTCCTCATTCGAACCAACAACAAATCCATCGTCTACATGGAGCCATACCACAACAAAACCCATACTGCCCTTCAGCATATATAAGGATTGTTCTAACTCAATCGTTGCAAAACCTAGATTCGACATAGTTTCCTCGAAGAATAACCACCAGCAACGGGCCGCCTGTTTAGTCCCGTACATCGCTTTCTTCAAACACATTACTTTGCCCTTGAGTTCTGGGCAAATCTCAGTAGGGGGTTGGACATATACCTCCTCCGTGATCGGACTGTACAGGTATGCCGAACTTACATCAAAAGTAGCCGTCACCAGCTTGAATTTTAACGAGAGTGAAATGAGTAAACGAAGAGTGTTGAGCGAGGCAGTGGGTGCATAGGTATCGTTGCAGTCTATGCCCAATCACTGATTGAAGCCTTTTGCAACATATCTCGCTCTTTACTTTTTAATGGAGTTGTCTTGGTTCCTTTTAATTGCAAAAACCCACCTGGCCCCTAAGGTTTTTATTCCTGGGTACGGGTTAATTGGCTCCCAAACCCCCAGTTTTTCAAACTGGCTGATTTCGTATTTCGCTGCTTCAAGCCATTCTGAACTAGAGCTCGATTGTAAGGTGCTCTTTATGTTTGTCGGTAGATTGTGTTCTTGCAATATATTTAAATGATTGAGTTGTTCTAACTCCTCCCTCGCGATCTCATCAGTAGGTTCTTTGCCTAGTC
>KN362521.1:1260-13046 GCA_000785685.1 Uromyces viciae-fabae | reverse complement strand
ATTTTGACATCCTTCAGTGGTTACAATTTTCTTACCATGAATGCTTGCAAACAAGTCTCCTTCATCAACCAGAATCCATTTTTTGTGGCAGAAGGCATTTAAGAAGACAGTTGAGGACCTCAAGAAATATGATTGGCAGTATTTTCCTGCTTTAAAGAGTCCTAATCACATGTTTCAAGTATACAAATACACAAAGGACTGGGCTTCAGGGGAGATTTTTCCACTGTATGATGCAAAGCAGTGTGATGTAACTCTCATTGTTCTCCTGAAAATGGTTTTTTTTCATCCAATTTCTCAAGTTACAAGAGTTTTTAAAAACCTACCCAACAAGAAGAGCCCAGGCTCAGATTAAGTGTCAAATGAACTACTGAAGATTGCTCAACCAGTCATTGCTCCTGTCCTAGAAACTCTCTTCAACTCTTGTCTTTGGCTAGGTTATTTCCCCAAAAACTAGAAGCAAGAACCTACAACAATCATCAGAAAATCAGGAAAGGCTGACTCCTCAGAGCCAGGTTCCTATCACCCTATTGCCTTACTAAAAACAGTAAGTAAAGTTTTGGATAAAATCATCAATGATCAAATTATTTATTGGGCAGAGACCATTCAAGTTTTCTCTGCTGGTCACTTAGGGCGGCAGCAAGGCTGCAACATCAACAATGCACTATTTATCTGCACCCATTGAATTAAAAAGAAGTGGAGGGAAAGAAAGGTGGCCTTAGGTCTTCTCCTAGATGTTAAATCTGCCTATTCCTTGGTTTTCAAATAAATAATGGTTAATAGTCTGCTAAGGAAGGGATGATCTAACCATCTGATCTCAATCATTGCCTCATTCCTCACTGACCACAAAATATCACTGAGCTTAGATGACTTCTTTTCTAAACAATTCAACATCAACAAGGGCCTGCCTCAAGGTTCCCCACTTTCTGTTTTGATATATATTTTCTAAAACAATGATATCTTACTATCTCAATCCATTGCTCTTGCTATTCCCAAATATATTGTTGTACTTTTGGCTTCAATCAAAAGGAAGGGTAACAGCTGGTAGTCACAGCCCTCTATGGGAAATATGATTAATCACTTTCTGTGAAATTCTGTTAAAATCTCTGTGAAACCTCATGTATCCTTTTCCTTTTCACTCAGTTGTATTTCCTTTTCTTTTCTTACCTTGTTTTCATCCTTCACACTCTAACACAAGGTCTGAACTGCTGCTCCCCTCTCCATTAGTCCCATTAGTGACAATCTGCGCACCCTAGATTGTCCAAAAGTTCTGAAATGCTGTTCCCCTCTCCATTACTCCCATTACTGACAATCTGCTTACCCTGGATTTTCCAAAAGCTTTTCTCTCATCCTCAATAGTTGGGTTCTATTTGGGAGTATACTCTGATTCACTTCCAGGAGCCAGAAGACCTTATCAAGAATCCTTGAGAAGTTTCAACATCCAAGTGTCCAGATGGCTTCTGGTTTCTTTTGCCAAATGCCAGTTTCTTTCCTGAAGAAAGGAGCCTTTGGCCCTTAACAGCTCAGAAAATTAAATTGACTCAAGGTGCACTCATTTATTACTTCCATACTTTTCCATAGTTTTATTTGAGACTTTTCAAAACTACAAAAAAGTCTGCAAAGGTACGTAGCAGCTATACTAGCTATCTCAGAAGCTGATACAAATCTGTCCATACTTTTCTATTATACCAAAAACTGTGAAATCTAAGTATGGAAAAGTATGTAAGGCAGAGATGAGCACTAATTGTTACATCTTGAAAGTTGTATGCACCAACAAACCAATCATAGAAGCAGAAATTTTCAATAGGACTTAATCACATCTTTCTCCTATCCATCAACTGATTGATAATCATATACTGACACACTTGCAAGATTTAACATTGGAACAGTTAGAACTGTTTCCTATTTCTCCTTGTCAAAATTCAGTCAGCAATGCTCTCAACTTTGATATTGACCTATCAACAGCAGCTGCCCTCATTCCTGTGCAAGTGGAAACAGAATGCAATAATGATTCAGCCGTGATATTTTCTGATGGCTCATGGATGGCAAATAGAGGAGCAGGGGCTGCGGCAGTTTTTGCAATCTTGGATCCAACAACAGGTGTTAGGTTAGGAAATGGAGAGGAGATCACCAACTATGAAGCGGAATGGCAGGAATCCTTCAAGCTTGTCAGTTGCTCTGGGAGGAAATGGAGGCAAGGGCGATGGCATGATGACCTACAAAGGGTCTTTCATTTTTTTGTGACAGTCAAGGGGTGCTGAAAAGAATAGCCAACCCCAACATCTGATCAAATCAGTTCAGGATAAGTTTTAAGCATATATTAGCTCAGTTTGATATATGCCTTTCCTGGTGCCCCGGTCGTCTGAATGTTAACTTCAATGAGAAAGCTGATCAGCTAGCCAAATCTGCGGCTGAAAATGTCTCATTTTCTCCACTCTTGATCCTACCAGCAAGCCTTGCAACTCTCAAGATACTGATTAAACTCATTCTGAAGGCGCCAATCTGTTTGATACAGAAGAGGAGCAACGTTTCCAAATTTGCACAGAGGTTAAGAAAGTGATAAGAGCCTTCGATCAGTTGGAAAAGGGTGTAGCTGGTGTCATACATCAGCTTAAGGGCGGGGCATATAGCCCTAAATGAATATCTATATCAAATCAAGGCTACAGACTCTGGCCCATACTGTGAGGGGACATAGACTGTTCAACATTTTCTAGTTGTTGTACCCAATACTCGTTGATTTGGCGCGACTTTAAGACTAAAATTAGGAAGAAGCGTATTCCTTTGAACTGCTCTTATGCTTTTTCAATTCTAGGTACGCCTTTGGCATAATATCAAAATTTCAGTCAAACGCAAAGTTAGACCCGGGTTAATCGACTCCATCATTTTTTTAGGGTCTCTTTTTCTTCTTTTGTTGTTATTTTCTTTTTTCATTCACAGTTTTTTTCTTTTTCTTTGTCTTCCTCCTCCTTTCAAGTCTTTTGGGTACAGGGATGGGGAAAAATTGGGGCTTTGGCTGTGGAAACCAGTGGTTTCCAAAAAAAAAAAAGTGTAGCTAGCTACAGGCGTGATTAACCTTCTGGAGGTTGGATATCAAACAGAGACTTGATCACGAAATTTCGCAAAAATCTGAACGAGTCTGATATGGGACCTTACCAAACCCAACGCTTGCACACAGCCTGTGGGAGCTTGCTCCCTTTGAAACGAGTATATAATGGACACCCACCTCCTTCTTGAACCCTTCCACAATCCAACTTCCATCCATCCATCCACCTTTAGAAACACGCACACCTTGAGATTGAGCAGGACAATGAGAGCACGCAGGTCCAATCGGGTCCATCACCTTATTTACCACATGCGTTCGTTCATTATCTTTTCTATTTGCGCCTCCCTTACGTTGTTTCAATCTGCCTCTGCTGGCACTATTTCAGAAAAGGTTTATCCTGACATCTGGATTAATTTACTCTTTAGGGCGATCTCGGAGGATCCTCTCCTCCAAACCTTATTCCAGCCCGTCCCTATTGCTCTAGTAAACGAGGAACATCATCAATCGGCGTATGCTATCCAGTCCATGTATGTAGATTGAACTATGAGCTGGTAGAAATCTGACAAATCTTGCTCATAGTTTCATGATTGTCATTTAAACGAACATTCCAATTTTTATTGCTTTCTCAGAAAAAACTTGGTGTTAGGACTCGGAGGCGAAGCGAGTCCGAATCTCTCAAGGAAATATTTGAAGGAATCAAAGCAGAAAATGGCCGTAGAACCTTGTTCTCTTTTTGATTCCACACTGGCCATTCTTTCCCCTTTTGTTTCAACCTACAAAATAGTCAATTTGTTTTTTGGTGAACGTTTCTGTCATAATGTCTTGTTAAGTAGTTTGATATACTTGAGGTTTTAAATAGTTGTTTCAAAGTAATTTTTAAAGCCTTAAAAACAAAAAATTTTGAGGGCAGAAATATACTGAAAAAGGTCTTTAGATCTTGAGCCTGCTCCTCTGAGCATATTACAAAAATATTCACTTTTTGGCTATAAAAGGCCAAAATTGTAAAAAAGTGCTTGAACTTGTGATGAGCCAATTCGAGCAATAACAATGAAGATGTGAATAAAGGGGAAAGTTGAAACCGTTATATGAATAAAAGATTTTTCCAATTCAGCTTCATTTTGCCACGATTTGATAATGTGCAGAGTTCATAACTGACAAGTGCAGAGTTCATAACTGATAAGTGCAGATGTACATGAACTCTTTATTTTCTTAAATTTTATTTTTTTAATTGGAATAGCGCGACGCGTCTTTTTAAAATAGTGCTGTTCAGTTTCAGGCCAATTCACATGGTTACCCATTCAAGCATGATACTTCAATAACTTCATCCATAAATTCTACTTTCAAACTTCGATCATCATTCATTATCTCTTCATTTCTTAATTTTTTTTGTAAGTAATAACCAAGTCTTCTTGATTCTTCCCCTTTTGACTTAACTTACCAATTATTTACCTCCCCCTTTCTCTGCAGCCTCCTCTTTAGATCATGGCCGGTAGATCTCATTCTCCACCACTTCCGCCCAATGCTACCTATAATCATCCCGTCATCGCTCTCAACATCCTTCCTTCCGCTAAGCTTTTCGTGGCTGGATCAAAACTCACGGGCATGTTAGAAGTCATTTGTAAGGATAAAAATTCAGTCGCTTTGGGTCAGCTGGCAATTGAGTTTTTTGGTAACGAAGGTTCGTATCGTGTTTGTGTATATCAGTCTTACGCTATTCCAAATCTAACTCAAACTTCTTCTTTTATCTCTCACGTAGAACTTAAACTCCTTGACCATAGTGCTCAATCATCTATTCACGGTCCCCACAAATGTATCTTTCAAGGGCCGGCCCTACCTCCAAGTAATGCTGTCGTCACATCCGAAGCCCCTATCGGTGGACATTGCAAGTGTTTCATAGCTAACATCCTAACTCCAATCTGAATACTGACTTGTAACTTTGATCACCATACAACTAGACTACACTGCACTAAGGGGTAGAACGAAATTTCCTTTTACCTTCCCATTACCATCTAAACTCCCCTCTTCTACGGATTTCGATGACAAGGCTCGAGTTTGTTATGCTCTCAAGGCAACATGTCAAGTGCTCACTATACAATCACTTCAAAATGTACTAGTCACAAAATCCAAAACCATACAAATAGTTGAGAAGATGTCAGATTGGGGTGAATCCAAGTATCATGAAACCGTTGAGATGAGGGGGGAACTTCGTGATGCGTCTGGTAGTGGAGCTGGAGTTTGGGCTGAAGTCAAGATCAATAAAATGTTACATTACAATCAAAATTCATCTTTGCCTAATGATGGTCTTATTCAAGCTCAACTTGCTGTCAAAAACAATTCTCGCCGAACGGTACGTTAACATAAAAACATGATACCTTGTGTTGAGACATTTATTGGCTCTTTTTTTTTTTTTTTTTTTTTGCTTGCACTTCTCTAGCTCTCCGGGGGTGTGAATGCCAAAATATGTCGCAAACTAGTACTTCCAAATGATGACCTGACATCTTCAAATGATCCCTCACGCATTCAAGTTATCCGGAATTGTACTTTTCGAGGCATTGATTACGAGTTCCCATCAGCCTCCGGTCAAGCCGCCAAGACAGTCAAACTTGTCTGCCAATTGCCTAGTTCATCCGAAAATGATAAGGATAATCCAAGCAATGGTGTCTTTTGCATCAGCGCTAGAGGTATGAAGCTATTTTCTATCGATATGTTTCTCCGAGTAGAATTAGAGCTAGGGGCATTATCGTGAGTGGTTTGTGTAAATCAATAATCTTTTCGTAAATCAAATTCCTCATCCTAAGATTTTGTCTATTCAAAGGAACGACCTGGTCGTGGATCTTCCACTCTACGTTACACATCCATCATCACTCCCCAAGGAATTACTCATCCGGAATACTCCCTTGACTATAGAGCATGTTCCCTCCTCCAACTCATCATCTTTGTCATATCTTATCGAGCCTCAAGCATCTGGCCGGGTCAGTCGCAATACCTCACGCTCATCCTCTCCCCATCCGCCATCTCTTCAACCTGGTAATATTTCTCGGCCGGTTTCTCGTTTATCTCTCAACACCAGAGGGGACTGGGGCATGGGCACATCCTGCCCCCCCTCCCCTGCCCAATCTGCGCGTTTCTCACCTTTACCCTCTCCAAGACATTCACCTCTTCCTTCTGCAAGGTTTTCTTCACCCTTACCTTTTTCACCACCTCCAACAAATCCAAATAATCATCTACCTAGTTCTCATACAGTTCCTGGGGCTCCATTTGCATCGCCCTCAGTAGCATGGCCTAATACCCAACAAACATTTTATCCTCTTGATCAATACCACACCTCCAGTAGCACCGCAAGGTTTTCTTCACCCTTACCTTTTTCACCACCTCCAACAAATCCAAATAATCATCTACCTAGTTCTCATACAGCTCCTGGGGCTCCATTTGCATCACCCTCAGTAGCATGGCCTAATACCCAACAAACATTTTACCCTCTTGATCAATACCACACCTCCAGTAGCACCAGCTTCTCACCATACCCACAGCAACACAATGCTGGCTCATCAACTCAAGGTTTCCCTACCAACTACCCATTTCCGCCCGAATCTCAGCCCATCTTTTCACCTCCAACTACTCCTTGGCGTAGGCAAACATCATCAGCACCGTCCCCTTTCGATCCTCATTCCACTTGTGCATCCTCAACCCCACAACCCCGTTCCAACTATCAAGCATTTTCTCAATCACGCGATCCCGATCTTCCTCATGAGAATCATCCTTATCCACCTTACCCTCCGCAGGAGTCATTTATTCCATCTGCCTCTCAGGGCCCTAATATCAACTCACCATTGCGAACAAGAAATCAGTCTCTTCCTACAGCACCTCAACATCATCTTGCGAATCAGTATCATGGTACGTCCAATTCTTAGAACATCCTATTGTCTTCGTATTTTGTCAAATTTTCTGCTCATGTCAGACATTATAGTCCAAGATTCTACGTACGCCTCGCCTACACTCGGTCAAAAAGCTAATCCACGAAGAATTTCAGAGCCAATATCAATTCAGCCTCCTCAATCGTCGGCCTATACTCATTCAACCTCTGGAGGCTTGGTAGTGAAGAAGCGAGCATTACCCACACCCCCTCAAATGTGCGAGGTCACAGACTCCCCATCCGACGATGCGGCCCCTTATCACAATGGCCTCAGCAATAATCCAGGTCAGCATGGCGTTTTGAACGTTCCCTTGATCTACACTTAGAACTAGGTTCTGATATTTTCGATCAATCAGATCATCAGCAAAATACCGCGCAAAATCCTAACGATCAGACCCACCTCACTCAGCACGCGAGATTGGAAACAATCGGCGAGACAGGTGAATCGCAGCCCGGAACTTTGAATACAAAGCAAACCTCTCGTGAGATTCTAAGCTCTTTAGCCTCACGCGATGACTCTGAAGACTCCGGTGAAGAGGATAGTCGACATCCGCGACGTTGGAAACCTACTAGGGTCGTTAGTCAGCCACGTGGCATGCGCCCTAGAAGGTCAGACGGTAGCGACAGCGTTCAAGCTTTGGAAGACATGGTATCCAAAGAAGACGAGCGGAGAAATGCTGAAGGAGCTCATCGCCTGGGCATGGATTTTGATCAAACACCAAACCGTGGTCAACAGTTTGCTCATAATGAAATTTGCCAATCAAGGCATCAAGATGATAATCTAACAGCTCAAAACTCACCACATTCAAATCGCAAATCACTCCGTAAGTGCTCTAGTCCTATTTTACCGACGCATTAGATCCTAATCATGAGATATCATTACCAGCGTCTCATTCTCACAGCAGTAGCCAACCAAGTCAACCCACTGGACTTGCGAATCTCGTACATTTTTTGAAGCGTGCCACATCAGCTGAGCCTCCGCGAGCCTCATCCGCCCATGAACCATTGTTGCATGATCAACATATTTCAGATCGAATTCATGCTGACGAGACCGGCAGCTCTCAACCAAGTGATAATCGTGTTGCTCAAAACGCTACACCGAGTTACACTGGAAGTGCTCTTCGCATCAAAAGCACAAGGATTTCATATGGCGAGATAGATGCGGTGCCTTCTCCATCGCCTGCATTCAAAGATTCATTAGAATCTAACCCCAGCTCAACACCAAACTCCAATAAACCCGAGTGGAAGCCACCTTCCACATTGGTTGACTCATCTCTTAAGGCGGTGCGCACATCTATGGTGGAGCAGATAAGCCTATGCGACGATACCTCTAACGAACTGCTCCCTGAAAGAGAATCGATTGCACCGGAAGCGTTGTTTCCGCAATTTCTGCCAGAGCACAACGCGTCAGTCAATCAGCAGGAGAATTATCGGAACAGTCCTGATAAACTGCCCCAACCTTCTGCGAAATGTACCAGCGCGACTTCATCGACACAGTCCCCCAAACCCACAGTTCCACTTGTCATTCCCTCCGATTGCCCACTGGTGAAAAAGAAAGGTTCAAAACCATCGAGGAAGACTAGCCAACCTATCGGTCGTACCCCTGACCATAATTCGTGCTCATTATCATCTCGTGACCACACCGATTCTGCATCACCCTCTCGTCCTTCGTTGAGTGATGTTAAGCCGAATACACCAGCCTTGTTACAAACAACTATTGTTGAAAGATTGAGGAATCAGCGTGGTGCAGTGTCTGAGAAAAGCTCTCATGAGACCAAAACAAGTGGGAAAGAAGATAACAGTTTTACAACTTCAAGGTCAGATAATTCTAGGCAGCAGGTTGAGCAAGATCGGAGCAAATTGGATTTTTTTGAGGCAAAAGATGATTCAAAGCATTATCAAAATGATGTCATTCAACCTCCTGCCAGTTTACCTCAGTATTTCTCGAGGCTAACACCCACTCAGCATGAACAACCACCTATTTTCTCATCGTCAAATCAAGATGTACATGGTGGTATTTCACCTCCCGTTGCTCCGCGTCTTTCGGCTATACCTAGATCCTCCAATCCTCTGTCACTCGACAATCACTCATCTTCTTCGATACCTCATAGACCTTTGCCCATTTCTCCCAACGCTAATCCCAACCACATAGTTTTAAACTTTAAATCACCGGAGTCGTCTGATCGTGGTTCTCTCAACCCGACTCAAATTCCCATCATGAATGATGTGATCCAACCCACTCGAGCTCTCTTTTCTTCAAAGCCAATGCCAACTCCAACCGAAGAACAAGTAACGCGGGAGCCCATTAGCTCAAGCCAGTCTAACAGAGAGGAACGCCATTCAAAGACAAAATCACTTTGTGCACCTGGTAGTCCCACTTCACCGATTAATCTCTCCCGAAAGTCAAGGATAAAACGGCAAGTTTCATCCGCTAATTCTGCCCATGAACATTCAAATATTTTAAATTTGAACAATCAAAGAGGCACAGACGATGGCATGTTGACAATCAACCGAGTACCAGGAGGATGGAACGAAGAAGAATCAAATGAAATTGAAGCACAGTTAATGGAGGCACTGAAAGAAACCAACCTAGCAGTTCAGAAAGCTACATCTAAACGACTCTCTACGCCCCAGTTTTCAAAATCACCCACATTTAATAGGACATTAATATTTTCTAAATTAATGTCCTCAGGTCAAAACGAAGAGCCAAAGAATAAAAGAAGTAGTCGAATTGAAGCAGATAAATTTCGTGCTTCCATGTCTATAGTAGAAAGTTCAGTCAATAAATTTGGAATTAAAGATAGATTTGATGGACCTATTGAGGAACCAGATTCTCGAGATGCTCCAGATTGGTCGAGCGTCTCTCAGATTGATCCAACTCTTCAGGAAGTTCCATTTGATGAAGATACACCTATTCGACTGACGAGCGGAGAATATAAATCTATGAGAGGTGGAAGAGGTGGAAGAGTGAGTTCTGTTGTCGGTCAATGGTCTAAACTTACATCATGTGAAGATACTGGAATGTCTAGTATTGCTAGAAAAGAAAAAAATTCACATGGAGAAAATGTTATTATTTCTGATTATAATCAAACTATTTCTACTCGTGGGATTTCTATTAGACCTAAAAAATTAGAACATAAACCTAGTTATTCTCTTAATGGATTACTTGGTCGAAATTCTAGTTTAATTAATTCAAATTCTTCTTTTCAATCTTTAAATCATCCTATTGAATCATATGATAATTATAATTATAAAAATAAAAATATAGATTCTTCTAATTTAGATTTATCTGTTAAGAAAGAAGATGAAATAAATTTTAATAATAAATCTAAATTTGATGAACCTATTATTATTACTAATCCTTTGAAAACTTGTAGAAGACCATTACCTTCAATTTCTAAACCTCAAGTACAAGAACAAGTTAAAAAAGATCATGTTACTGTAGGTTATCGAAATTTAGCAAATAGATTAAGTGGAGGAATTTCTATTAATCAAAACAATAATAATAATCAAAATCATCATCATGCAGTTAAATCAACTACTTCATCATCATCTAATTCATCAATTTCTTCTATAACTTCTTCCGTAAATAATAATAATTTTAGTTCTTCTTCTGAACATAATAATGATAAATTTATTAAAAAAAAATTACATTATTCTAATATTAATTGTAATGCTAATCTTAATCAAGTTGTTATTAATAATAATAGTAATGGTAATGGTATTAATGGTAAAAGATCAAGTAGAGTTGGAGTTATTGGTGGTGCTGATAGACTTAAACATATCTCTTTTCATACTACTACTACTCCTAGTGCTATTTCAGATTTAGTTAAAAAATGGGAAACTTGATTTTCTTCTTTTCCTTTTTTTTTTTTTTTTTTTTCTTTCTTTCTTTACTTCTGTTCTCGCACTTTTTTCTTTTTCTTTTTCTTTTTCTTTTTTTTTTTCTTTTGTGTAGCGGTAGTACTTGTTTATCTCTTGTTTGTTTTTAGTTTCTTCTTCTTTTGATCAGTAATTTTTACTTTAATTTTTACTTCTCTTTTTTCTTTTGTGATTATATACATTTTTGTTTCTGATTCTTTTAAGTTGTTCATGGATTATTATTATTATTATTATTATCTTTATTAATGTTTATATATTACATATTTAGTTTTTTTTATTATCATTTCCAAGCAAATAAAATTGAAATTCCAAGATAATAATTTTTCATTTTTCATTTTTTTTTGTTAAAAAAAAAAAGCATCAATATAAATAATTAATCATTAGAAACAAAATAAGAAGAAAAAGTTTTTAATTAAGAAATGAATTTAATATTCATAATAACTCTAGAAACCCCATCATGATTATTATAATTATTAATATTATTTAAAAAATTTATAGAAACATTAAATTTTTTTTTAATTGTTTCAATAAAGTAAATTGAACCACCACCTACACCGAAATAAATAGATTTT
The DNA here is from genome assembly GCA_000785685.1 of Uromyces viciae-fabae. Taxonomy (NCBI): domain Eukaryota; kingdom Fungi; phylum Basidiomycota; class Pucciniomycetes; order Pucciniales; family Pucciniaceae; genus Uromyces; species Uromyces viciae-fabae. The sequence continues at coordinate 1,639 of KN362521.1, read as the reverse complement.
GAAGCAATTAAAATAATAGTTTCTTGTTGTTGATTATTATTATTATTATTTAAATTATTAAATTTTTTAATTAAATTAATTAAATCTGGTATTGTTTCTATTGAATAAATTGTTTCTGAAGTTAAAATTACTTGACATTTTCTATTATTATTATTATTATTTATTAATCTTTCTTCTTCTTCTTTTTTTTTTTTTATAATTTGGTTTGAGTTTAAATTTTTTTCTTTATTTTGATTATTATTATTATCATTATTATTTGGAATTTCAAAATTTGACCAGTTTGCTTTTATTAATGTTATTTTTATTCTTTTTGAAATTAAAAATAAAATGAATTTTTTTTTTAGTTTTTCTGTTATTTCTATATCTTCTTCTTCTTCTT
>JNCO01006427.1:0-13051 GCA_000785685.1 Uromyces viciae-fabae | reverse complement strand
TTTTTTGCAGTTTTTCCTGTTATTAAAATCAAAACACAGAAAAATAAAATCCATAAAAAATTAATACTATATTTTAGAGAGCTCCTTATATACAAAAATATAAAAATATAAGGGATTATAGCTCCAGGGGAAAGCACAACTGCCCTGCAAAATTGGGTGCACAGACCTGCACAGACCTATGATGTCATGGTGCACTGACCTATGATTTCATGCACACAGACATTATGCAAATACAACATCACCTGATTGGTGCACAGATATTTTTATGGGTTTGAGAAGCACATGACCTGAGCACAGAAATTATTTGAAAGTAAAATTTCACAGGCAGGGGAAAGTTTTCCTGTCACACAAACTCCCCAGTGAAACTTATATCCCTTCTGACTTCTGAACCATGTGACATAGAGCTATGGGCTTGCTGAGTGACTAGGGGTTATCTTGGCCCTAGAATCCATTTCTGAGGTTGATTTGAGGGTATTCCTAGTCCTTCAGTCTTGAATTCATCATTTCATGCCTTCATCTAATTGATATTGTGTATATATATGTATAAAAATATTGTGGATATTATATGTTGACTGTATAATTGATTTATAATTGAATTTTGAAAGACTTCCATGAAAGATCTTGAAAACTTTGAATATTTTGGGTTTTTTTATCATAATATTTACCACACCGCAAGAATTGATGTGGAACCACCACCCCGCACAAAAAAGGAAGCCGTGCAATTGGAGCATTTAATCTTCCTGACTGAAAAGTTGCTCAATGGTACCAAAGAAGAACAGGCAGTTTTGGATCTGGTCTTAGTTGCATTTTGGGGAATGGCGAGACTGGCAGAGCTGACATACAAGAAGAGCAAAGGGAAATTAGACAAAACACGGGACTTACTGGTAATGGACACCGTGATTATCCAGTCCTCAGCGGGCCATGATGCCGCCATTACCTTGAAATCCGCTAAAACCTCAGCCCCAGGCAAACACCAGTTCATCAAGTTAGAAACCGTTCCAAACATGCTGTTCCCATTTGAAGCAATTCAACGAAGGCAAGTGAATGCCTCCGGATTCCCAATGTCACTCTTTGGTTATTGGGACAAGAATTTTGAGCGATGTCACCTTACCAAGTCGGTGGTGCTATTGGTCTTGGATAATGCTTTGGAAGGGGAAGCAATACAAACGATCACTGACCAATCTTTTTGAGTCAGCAGGGCGTTGTTACAAGCCTACTTGGGCATAAAGTCAACAGAGATTTTCAGGCTAGGACGCTGGAGGTCTAACTGCTATTTATCCTACATTAGAAAATTATCACAAGAGGAGGTTGGTGCATTAAAGGAATTAATGAAAGACTTAGAGAGAGCTGGGGTCATTGAACCCTCAATGTAAATTATAGCATTTTTTAGAATTTGGAAAAAAAAAAACAAAAAAAAAACAAACAAGTAAATCCAGTCATGATGAGATTAAATTACTCCTACCAAGTGGGTTATCATATGATGTGTAGTTTTGTGAGAGTAGGGTTAGCCAAGGCTTGGGCTCCCAAGACCCCAAGTACACAGGGATAGTCTGATCCCTCTTCTCGCTGCTCTTTTCCGCTGTCCTTGTCACACCCCAAACCTGTTTCACACCACTTTGGGTCATGTCACTGGAACAAGCCCACACATGAGGAGCTTGTCTCATGGAAATCTCCACTTCATGTACGGAGAGAGTGCCACCAGATTAGATGAGAGGTTTCCATAGGCCACCTATGTCAAAGGAGGTGGGACACGCGGGTTGCTGGATCGCCAGTGAGCTTACAATCAGTCCTGCCCGCGCAGGGGCCTGGTTAGTTGGACTAGTAGTCTCAGCGGTGGGCAGTTGCAGAGTAAGCATGGAGGGTGTAAGATATTGTATATCTTGAAGGTTTTTCCCTCAGATATTTATCTTTACCCTCAACAGATCCAGCTTCCTGCCTTCACCTCTCCTTTTTAGACACCACCCACCCACCCTGATAGATACGGAGGGATGGATAGTCGAATCCCTCTTCTCACAGCTCTTTTCCGTTGTCCTTTTCACGCCCCAAATGTGTTTCACACCACATTCGGTCATGTCACTGGAACAAGCCCACACATGAGGAGCTTGTCACATGGTAAGCTCCAATCCATGTATGGAGAGAGTCATTAGACTAACAATCCTCCTATTTCAAAACAGATAAAAATAGCTCACGAACTCAACTTAAAAGACTTGTCATGCTCAAGATCTTTCAGCCTTTCTGTTTCAGTAAGATTATCAAACTACACTTAAAAATAGTTAAATAAAAATCTAACTTCTTTTTATAGTTCTGTTTTCCATTTAAACTATTCCTATGTTCTCCAATATTCGTTAAAAGATAAAAACATCATAACAGCCTGTTGGTTCTTTTTTATTCTTTTTCTTATTTAAAAAGATTATCATTTTATTTCATCTTATGTTCAACCCTTTCTTATTTTTGTTTTCTGAAATAAAAGTCTGGTCTTAGGACAATTGAAACACTAATTTCTTCACTTTCAAATGTCCAAAAAATTGATTTTTGAAGCCTTGGCAATCCAGCAGGCACCTAATCAGTTAAAACTTACGGATCACCACAAAACAGCTCAAATTAGTTTTCTCCTAGCAATTACAATGAATCTATTGTTGAAACTGGTGCATCAACTGCTGCCAGCTCTAATGCCAAGAGGATCTGGGTATGGAAGTTTTTCAAAACATAAACAATCAGTGGAACTAGATACAAAATCTGCCAGGCCAGAAAGGTTCCTGGAGGAAGCATAATATGTGACCAAAAGCTCTCCTGTGATAAGTGTGGATCAACAAAAAGTATGGCAAATCATCTCGTCCGTCAATATCACATAAGAAGCAACTCTAGCTCCTCAAATATTGGTGCCCTTCCAATGTTCCTCAAAGCGCAACAACAAGAATCAACCAAAAAAATCAATCACAAGCTTACTTTTGATAACTTAATGGCTGCTGTAGTGTTAGTAGGCAAACTTTGTGTAAAAGAGGAGGAAACGGGAGTGGGATGATATCATGTGACATGTCACAAGTTGTACCTAGTCTTGATCTGAAGCCCGCGTAATCAAACACCCTCATGGGATTTAACTATTTCCTGCGTTGTTCCTACAGGTTAAAAGCCAAACGCGCAACCGACCAACTAACCGTAAATTCCGACTTACATGGTAAATACTCGCGAAGAACAAGCACGACAAGAGAATCCAGATAAATATAAAGAAAGTATAGAAAAAGAAGAAAAACAAAAAGAAGAACTAAAAAGAAAAAAAGAAGAAAGAAAACTTAAACGACTCGAGAAAACGAAAGAAAAAGGAAAAGAAATCCATCAAAACAAAACATCTGACAACCGAAAACTTCCACTACAATCGACGAGCAAGAATTTCTCCCAGTTCCAAATGCCGAACGAATCTGAATCAGAAAATTCAAAATCCTCCGCTATTATAACCGTACCTACAATCCAGGACACTACTGATTTCGAAAAAACCTTCCAACTACTTCCCGGTCTATCAAATTTCACCATCTTTGATAAAAAATCCCCGCCGATCATGTCCAAGCATTCCTCCAGAACTAAATTTCTCCAAAACCCTTCCAACTATGTCAATACCGTCGAGAAACTGAAACGTGATGGTTCCAACATCAACGAATGGATCAACGAAATAGATACCATCGGCGAGTTAGTGTTTGGGAAATCTCAATTTACTGCAACCAGTGCAAACATCTCAAATCTGACACCCGCGGAAAGCCTACCATTAAAAGTATTTTTTTCTCTCACTATCGAAAAGGAACTCCGATCTCTAATTTCCTCGAAGAAAACGGCGGCAGAGGCTTTTGAAACACTTAAAAAGAATTTTCAGTTATCCACTAGGATTCACAAGATCGAATTATGGGACGAGGTGTTATTTAAGTGAACCACCATGGACCCAAATTTGTCCATTTCTTCCCATCTAACTCGCATAACAAACGTTTTCGTTGAATTAGATAGATTAGGGTGTAATGTACCCACCAATGCGATTGGGATTATAATGCAATGTTTAACCCCCGCCCCTTCTAACTCTTCCTGTGTCCAGATGCTTCAATCTATCGGACCCCAAATTGATAAACTTCCGGATCCCACCCCGGCCGACATACAATCCATCATCACCTCATTCTACACGGAAATCAACCGCGGCTTGACAATGGAGAATCCAATCACAATAAATGCACTGAATCAACGATTCAATAATGCACCTATGATTCGTGAAAACGACCACCGACCACCCACGGGCGAATTCCTCAGCCGCGCTCAGCGACGAAGTCCAAACGAACTTGACGAGCGCGTTGCTTGCGACAACATCACTCGTGGAAATACGAGCCTCCTGCCTGAGGTGATCCAAAGGCGGGGTGGGGTTTGCGGATACTGTCGGAATGCGGATCATTGGCGGCAATCGTGTCCGATCTTGCGCCAACATTTGTTGCTCCCTCCCCCAGGGCCAATTCACACCGATGGCCCGGGTAGGCAAACAATCCGACTGACTCAACCACAACACGAATTGCCCGGGCCGGCGAATCGCCCGGATGACAACTGTCGCCCCGGTCAACTTTCTGTGCCTTCCGTGGCGTCAGGGGACCCGCATCAAGGAGCCACTCCCGTGATTGAATCTGGGGTGACCTCTAGTGTGAGCTGTTTTCACTCTGATTTCTCTTTCCTTCAATATTTCAAGGATGAATTAAAACTCAACTTGGCTTCTGGTAATTCTCATATGGCGGCCTTGGGGAGAGGTAGTCTGAAACTCCGATCTGGGAACCTTGGGGCCCTGAATATTCCTGACGTGCTGTATTGTCCACATGCAACTGGTACTTTGATCTCACTCGGACAACTTATTGATCTCGGTTTCCACCCATCATTCCGGGGAAACAACATGGTTTTGGAGAATCCTCATACTTGTCTAACTGCGACATACTGCGATAGAACCTGGTTCCTCAATAAAATTGAAAAACTAAATTATGAAATAAAAAATGTGCAAATTTCTCCTGCTCAATTCTCAAACGATGCTTATTTTTGGCATGCAACACTTGGACACGTTTCCGACACGGTGATAAAAAAAAATTGTTCTCTATATCAACCCGCTCTGTTAAAAAAGGGGTGGAACAGTTTTTTCTGTGAATCTTGCAAGCTTGCGAAAAGCGAACGGCAAAGGACAACCACTACCGACTCAATCCCGATGTCTGAACCTTTAGACCTTATTGTCAGCAATGTGTTAGGACCAGTTGACCCCGATTTTTTTGGTAATAATTTCTTGCTTACTGTCCGCAATCATTCTTCCACTTATATATATGTATATGCAATGAAGAGGTGTTCTGAAGTCCCTGAACTCATTATCAAGACATTCTACTTGTTTAAAACAAAACTGAATCGTGCCCCTAAGTTATTTCGATGGGATAATGCTCAAGAGTATCACACTAAGAGTTTTCAATCAAAGTTAATTGAGTTGGTACTGAAACCATTTTTACATCTCCTTACACCCCAGAGCAAAATGGGGAAGCGGAAAGGATCAATAAAACCCTAGGCGACATGGCTTGTACAATGCTCTTAGCATACAATCTACCAAACGAGTAATGGTCTTTTGCATATCGACATGCCTGTTATTTGCATAATCGACTTCCGAATACAAGAATTGAGTCCTCCACACCAATTGAAGTATTATTTAAGGTGAAACATCTGTCTATTCAATTACATCCATTTGGATGCTCTGCTATAGTACATACACCTAAAGAAAAAAGGAGAAAACTGGACCGGCGGGCTACAAGAGCAAGAGTTGTGGGTATTCAAAATGACAGTTGAGCCTGGATGATTTGGGATGCGTCAGCGAAATCCATTATTTTCTCTGATTCCGCAACGTTTCCAGACTCACAATGTTATCCTGTAGTGACACTGATTGAAGAAACGATCAATTTGAAACTAGGCAAATTTCCCACCGATGAAATCTGTAAAGAACAAGATGAAATAGCGGAAAAAAACTGTTTTGATGATATTGAAACACCGGCAAACATTAATGCGGTATTGAATGGTACAAGAAAGAAAGATTGGACGCAAGCTTGCGAATTTGAACTGGCCCAAACGAAGGAGATGGATGTTTGGGATGTTGTTGATCGACCAAAGAATAAAGAGGTGATATCGGAGAAGTGGGTGTTTGCTGTGAAAAGGAAGGCGGATAATTCAATTGACAAGTTTAAAGCTAGATATGTAGTCAGGGGTTTTCGGAAACGTCTAGGTATTAATTGCTTCAATAAATTTGCGCCGACGGCATCTTTATCAGCGCTACGGTTACTTCTGGCGATTGCGGCCTGTAACAAGTGGCGTATTCATTCTTTTGAAGTTTCAGCGGCGTACTTGCATAGTCCAATTGAAGAAGAGATCTTTGTGGAACCCCCTTGCCAAATCAAGCCTGACTGGAAAGGGAAAGCGTTGCGGCTAAAGAAAGCACTTTGTGGAACTCGTCAAGCGGCGAATCACTGGTGGAATTTTTTCAAGGCTCAACTCAACTCGATAGGTTTTCAGGGTGATATGATAGAACAAACAGTCTATTACTATAAGAAAGAAGAAAAAGTTATCGTGATTTGGTTACTGAGCAAGGAAACGGAGATGTGTGAGCTTGGAAGGTTATAGGGTTAGGGTTTCGGTAGATTTACAAACATGTAACTTAAGTGTCACAGATGAGTACTAGTTATAAGTCAAGCCGCGGGCGACAGAGTATTCTCTTTTTCTTCACCGAAGTTAAGGAATACTCGTGCCGCGCCGTGAGCTAATCCACCCGACTGACTTGATAACTAGGTATGTATATTTTCTCACTCTCATTTTCATTATGCAATATTATACCGAAGTTAAGGAATACTCGTGCCGCGCTGTGAGCTAATCCACCCGACTGACTTGATAACTAGGTATGTATATTTTCTCACTCTCATTTTCATTATGCAATATTATACCGAAGTTAAGGAATACTCGTGCCGCGCTGTGAGCTAATCCACCCGACTGACTTGATAACTAGGTATGTATATTTTCTCACTCTCATTTTCATTATGCAATATTATACCGAAGTTAAGGAATACTCGTGCCGCGCTGTGAGCTAATCCACCCGACTGACTTGATAACTAGGTATGTATATTTTCTCACTCTCATTTTCATTATGCAATATTATACCGAAGTTAAGGAATACTCGTGCCGCGCTGTGAGCTAATCCACCCGACTGACTTGATAACTAGGTATGTATATTTTCTCACTCTCATTTTCATTATGCAATATTATACCGAAGTTAAGGAATACTCGTGCCGCGCTGTGAGCTAATCCACCCGACTGACTTGATAACTAGATCAAGTGAATACAGTTTATTACAATTACATTGTCTACCCCGCTACCCGATTCAAAATTGGAAACTTATGAAGGTCCCAGGGTAGATGCCACTGATTATCAATCATTGATTGGATGCTTCAATTATTTGGTGATTGGGTCAAGGCCAGAATTATCATATGCGGTCAATTTTTTGTCTCGTTTTAGCAAGAATCTGGGGAATGATCATTGGGCGGCATTACAACACCTAATACAATATTTGAAACATACAAGAAACTTCAAGCTTCCTTTTGTTCCCAAAAAGACCGGTATGGATCTGTGGGTGGATGCAGGTTGGGGAGGAGAGTTTCATCGGTCGACATCTGGTCTTGTTGCAAAATTTGACAATTGTCCCATATCGTGGTCATCACGGCTTCAAAAAACGGTTGCGAAATTGACATGTACAGCTGAGTATTTAGCGTTGGGAGAGGCGTCGGAATTTCATCTTTCTATGTTAGGAATCGTGGATTTGGTGGTGGGAAAAGTGGAAAAAAGGTTGTTGTGTGATAATAGGGCGGCAGTTTTGGTAGCAGGGGAAAATGGATCTAGGGGAAAAATGAGACAAGTGCTGAGGAATTTCTCTTTTGTCAATGATGTGATTAGGGATAAAAAAATAAAGTTAATCTGGGTAAAAAATGAAGATCAAGTGGCTGATATATTTACTAAAAGCTTGAAAATAAATTTACATGAAAAAGCAGTTAAGTTGTTGTTTTAGGGAAAAGTTTGTGGGAGGGGTGTAGTGTTAGTAGGCAAACTTTGTGTAAAAGAGGAGGAAATGGGAGTGGGAGGATCTCATGTGACATGTCACAAGTTGTACCTAGTCTTGATCTGAAGCCCGCGTAATCAAACACCCTCATGGGATTTAACTATTTCCTGCTTTGTTCCTACAGCTGCCATTGCTTGCTTTTTTGTTCAAAGTCACATTTCCCACCTGACCATTCAGCATCAAGACTTTATTTATCTCCTTAGACTCTTCAACACAGAGATCCTATCTCTTCTCCCCAGGGCCAATGCTCTAGCTTCATTCGTCAGAAAAATTTCCATGGTGGCAGATCTGTCCTCAAATCTCAGCTTCAGCAATTGAAATATAAAATTAGCTTAACTTGTGATTTCTGGAATTCACCTGGAAACAATAGTGTCCTTGGAATTACCGCTAATTGGATTGAAAAATATCAGCTCAAATCTACCGTACTTTCTGCAAAATCACTCAAAGGGAATCATGCTGGAAAAAATCTAGCCCCTCACATTTTTGAAGTTCCTCAGGACTACAGTATTTTCAACAAGATCTTTGGTATCACTGCTGATAATTCATCCAATGATTCTACCATAGCTTCTGAACTTAATACCCTCATGGGATTTCAGCATGAGAAGTGTATGCTTGGGTGCATGCCCCATGTTATTAATTTAGCAGCTAAGGCTGCAGTCCAAGCTTTCTCAGACCCACCAGCTAATCCCCAGCCTCCTTCAATTGCTAATATTTTGAATGGATCCCCTCTTCAAATCAATTTCTTGGAGCCCATCCATCGTATTGGCCAGTTCACAGCCTTCTTGAAACAATCACCCCAAAAGTCAGCCAAATTTTTGGAATTATCTAAGTGCATTATTGGTAAGCCTCTTTCAATGATATCTGATGTTGCTACACGCTGGAATTCAAATTATATGATGCTTGAAAAAACCTTCCGACTGAAAGAAGTAATTAGAATATTCTGTGACAAAATTCTCTGAAAAAATACCATATTTCTGCACTTGAATGGAAAAAAATCAAACTACTATGTGACTTCTTTAAACCACTTCACACATCTACAAACGCAGTCTCAAGTGATCAATCAGTATCAATGATGCTGGCTGCACCAGCATGCACTTGGCTAATGGACCAACTTCAACAGGTAGATTTTTCTCTCTGTTATCTCAATTCTCTGAGTATGTATACTGATTGATAATTGTGTCAATAAACAATCTTTCCAGGCACACACATCTTATGATGCTCAAGAGTTGATACCAGCTTCCATAGCAGCATTCAACAAATTGAAGCAATACTTTGATGCATCAATCAAGAAACCTGTCTATCTTTGTGCTACTTTGCTTGATCCTTGTATTAAAACAAAACCAGCTCAGCTCTGACATACTCAGGATCATCAACCTCAGCTACGACAAGTTGAATGAAATTTTCAAATATCAAGCCAAACCCTTTAAAGAGTCTTGATACACAGATGAGAATCTCAAAAGGCAACAGGAAACAGAGGAGGACAGACCAACAAATGCACTTACAGCTTCACTTTTTAGACAAAAGAAAATTAAAATGTCCTCACTTGATGAGGAGATTTCTTCATATCTTTTCTCCGACTGCAAAGAAGAGGGCTGTGAGATCCTGGCTTTCTGGAAAAGCAAGTCCAGACAGTATCCTACTCTAGGAAATATGGTACAGACTTACTTGTCTGTTCCAGCATCCAGGGCCCCATGTGAGGGAGTGTTCTCAATTGGCCGGCATGTTCAACACTACTCAAGAAATTGATTGCATCTTGAGAGCCTTCTTCCTCAAGAGTTGGATCCAAAGTAACATCATCCAAGATTTTCGAAGCTGCCAATCTTAGTAGATACCCGTCTTAAATTCATTCACATCCAATTAAGAAAAAATCCACATGAAACACATGAAAAGAAAATAACAATCTAAAAAAAAAAAAATCTAAAAAGAAAAATAATCTCAAAAAAAAAAAAATCTAAAAAAAAAAAAAAAAAATTCCAAAAACAAAAAAAAACAATCACTCAATTCCATCTAATTCCATTCCCATCTGATTTAGAAAAAAACCAAATCAAGCACATCAAAAAAAAAAAACAACTTTTAAAAAGAAACCACAGTATTTTTTTGTTTTTTTAAAAAAAGAAATCCATTGAATCTCATTCAAATCTGTTTTAGATAAAATCCAAATCAATCACATTAAAAAAAAAAATCAAAAATGTTCTTCATTCAAATTACACTTTAGTGTAGCTTTGTTGTTTTTGTATCTATCATTAATAATAATAAATTAAAATAAATAAGACAAAATCCGAATCAAGCACATCCAAAAAAAAAAACAATTTTAAAAAGAAACAAAAGTTTTTTCTTTAAAAAAAAAAAATTTCATTGAATCTCATTCAAATCTGTTTCAGATAAAATTGGAATCAATCACATTAAAAAAAAAACAATCAACAATTTTCTTCATTCAGATTTCACTTTAGTGTAGCTTTGTTGATTTTTTTTCTATCATTAATAATAATAAATTACCATAAATAAGTCTTTCACTTTAGTGTAGCTTTGTTGATTTTTTTTCTATCATTAATAATAATAAATTACCATAAATAAGTCAAAAAAAAATAGAAGAAAAAAAAGTTAAAAAAAAAATCAATGCAGATGAGAGTCAAAAAATCCAAAGCCTTCCTAGTTTTTTAGTGCAATACCCAACCGGATAACGGGTCAGCCAGAGGCTTTTCCAAACCCCAAACCAACCCCATATCCGTTTGGGCTCAGCCGGATCAGCTGGGTCCAGATCGGAACCCTAGTGCTAATTGTTTTGACATTGCACACTTTAGTGAATACAAAATGTGAGAATACACACGGTGATGCAAACAATACAAGATTATTTTAATACAACTAAGGATAATTGTATTTTATTTATAAATATTTTATTTTTTTTAAAAAAAATTCATAGATGATGAAATAAAGAAAGAAAAAAAACAAAAAAGAGAAAAAAATGAAAAAAATGAAATCCAACTCTTTTAAGGATGGGATGATCCTAATGATACACAAGTATTGAGTTCCTACATTCTGGAATATAAACAAGAGGGAATTTATATGAATGCAAGAGTGATTTCTCTCTTTATGATGTGCCACATCATAATCTCTAGGGATTTGGTGAGCCAGGAAAACCAATCATTGAGCATCATCAGAAAAACCCCACCTTTTATCCCCACCGAAACTGCTTAACTATAACTGGATAGCTTTTTTTTTTTTGAAAAACCTGTGTATGAATTAAATGAAAAGAAAGAAAAAAGAGTATTGAACAATAAATTTTGGTAAAACGAAAAAATGGGAAAAACAACAAAAATTAAACAAAAAAAGAAAAAAACCTTATTACTATTTTTTTTTTCTATTTGTTATTCATATTTTTTTATTTTTTTAAAAAGAGTATTATTTAATCAATTTCACTCTGTGAAATATAAATGAATTATTATTTGTTATTATTTTTAGGGTTTTGTTTTCCGCACATGATCAAACCACGTTTACACATGTTTTAGCCGGCGCGGCAACTTCTGCGTGCTGCGCGCAGGCACAAGGTATTCTGTGCCCAGAAACTGTTTTCTGCGCCCAGACACTGTTTTAAACGCCCGGACACGGTTTCTTCAAAACCATTTTAAAAATACTAAACAAAACAATTTTGTACTTTTAAAGATATTTTTGGGGGGTTCAATAGCCCAAGAAATATAATATGAAAAAAAAAAATATCAAAAAAAATGAGTATTTTTCTTTGGCCCACACACAGTTTTCCGCGGGGACACATGGTTTTCTAAAAACCCTTTTAAAGATAGAAAGAAAATAGATTTTAAATTTTGATTACATAATTGGGCCTTTGAAAGGCCCAAAAACTATAATCTGAAAAAAAAAAATCAAAAACTGCATTTGTTTTTTTGGCCCACACACGGTTTTCTAAACCCATTTAAAAAATAGAACTTTTTTTTTTTGCTAATTTATAAATTCCAAAAGGGGCTCTTGAGAGCTGCTTGATTTTATGGTGAGGTCAAAATTTGAAAAATCTCTTTTCTTTTTTTATATTTTTATGGGGGGCACATGGTTTTTTGAGATGCCCATTAACCCATTAAAAAAAATGTTTCCACACATTTGAAAAAAGGTGTGGGGGGTTCCAAAAGCTTCTTGAAATTCTTATGATAAAAAAACATCACAATTTTTTTTTTTTTCCTTGATTGCACCCATTTTTGGACATAAATGTGGAACCACTTTTTATACCAGGTTTAGTAGGTCAAAAACTATGAAAAACATACTTTTTGGAGCCATAAAGAGGATATCTTTCAATGGTTATAATTCTTTTCCGCGGGACAAAATTATTTATTATCAAGAAAAAAATTAAATGCAACAAAAAAACAAAAAAAATCACAAAAGATCTAATTAAAATTGATAATTTTATTTATTCTTTCAGATTTCCTATGAGAGTGTAAATGTTTCAGACCCAAGATCACATTAGAATCTATTAAATCCTTCCATGGCTTGGCTTCCTTTATGGAATGGTATTTCCACAACCTTTTGTTTGTTCTTTGTTTTTGGTGGAGTTTTGAGTGAGAGATGATGAATTTGGTGATTTTGTTCAATTTAAGTTGTTTTCAAAGTTTTTGAGGTGGTTGCAATTGGATTTTCAATCAGTAGATGTGCTAGAAATTTTTGGGAGACACATCCAAACAATTTGAGCTACCTTGGGGTGCCGTAGCTCAACTTTTGAAATCATTTTGCAGGCGCGGAAAACCATGTGCCCACATGCAGCCGTCCAAAGTTGCAGTGCCGGCCAAACCATCTGTAAACGTGGTTTGACTGTGTGTGGAAAATAAAACCGTATTTTTATTTTTATTTTTATTTTTCTCTTTCTTTTTCTTTTTCTTTTTCTTTTTCTTTTTCTTTTTCTTTTTCTTTTTCTTT
>JNCO01006420.1:0-13058 GCA_000785685.1 Uromyces viciae-fabae | reverse complement strand
TTGATATGGTTCTGGATTGTTTTTTTGGGCGCGCTTGGCCATTTGCAAGGTGAGGACCCCACTTTGGGGTGCTCATAGTGATTTTATTTTTTTGCGGGAGGCAGGCTTGCATGCGCGCGGGCGCCAACTTTGAATCCCACTCTTCTTGTTGGTAACTTGGTATGTTCAGTCATTGAAACTTGAAATTGCTTATTTTTTTTAGATTCAACTGATCATACATTGTGTTTCTTCTTTTTGACTCAGATAAATAAAATTATGTTATCATCATCCTCAACTTCTTCCTCTTCTTTCAGACTGGTAAACTACTCACTCATCAATCGATTTCGTACAATACAATCTTCATTCTCAACCCAATCCCAATCATCATCATCATCATCAATATTAACTACCCAAAAAATACCAGCAAGGGAACTGCATTTAGCCGCCTACAATCAACCAATCGAAAGTATGTATGTTCAATAATACTCTATTTCAAGAATTCAAAACACTAATTATACAACCTCTTTCTTTTTTATTTTAGATCTCACTCACGGTCCCTCAGTTCAACATGTAATCTTGAATAAATTTGATATCGATCAACCTGATCAAATTGAATTTCAAGATAAAAATCAAAATCAATTCCTTTACCCTCTTTCTAGCTTCGTATTTGGTCAACCTTTTCGCTCTGATATAATTCATCGTTGCATTAATTTTGAACGTAGTTTAATGAGATCAGGTAGTGCAAATACAGTTAGTAATCATCTTTTTTATTTTTATATTGAATTATAATAGAATTTCACACTGAATTTGCTTTTTAATTAAGAAAACGAGATCAGAAGTAGCATTCTCAGGTCGAAAATTACGCCCACAAAAGGGAAGTGGTAGAGCTAGAATAGGTGATGCATCATCACCTGCACTACGAAAGGGAGGCGTAGCCTTTGGTCCCAAACCAAAAGATTGGGCTCAAGGTTTACAACGCAAAGTTTGGGAATTAGGATTACGAACAATATTAAGTCAAAGATGGAGAGAAGGAAAATTAATAGTAGTAGATAAATTCAAAATGAATGGACAAGATCAAGCCAGTGAATCATTAGCTAAATTAATTAAAACTAGAGGATGGGCTTCTGCAGTTTTAATAGCCGGTGGAGATTGGGGTACCCAAGCCAAAGGATGGAAATCACCCGGTCTTCTTAGGAACGCTTTATCTCGATCTCATTTAATAGATGATGGAATTCGATTAGGTCAAAAAGGACCAGAATGGGAATTAATTCAACGTACTAATGTACTTCCAATTCTCAATTCTATCGATTTAGCACATCCAGCTGACCTTCGACCTGGTAAACCTCATACCACTGACCTCAAACCGGGCGCAATTGGTATATATCATTTACTATTGCGTAAATTTACTATTTTGGATATCTTGGCTGTCAGACATTTAGAACATTTTCTTACTAGAGATTTACGCACACCTATTACTGCTATTGGTGTTTCAAATGATGAAGCTTATTATCAATCTCGTCTTGCTCAACAATCTCTTAGTTCTACTTTATCTCCGATTCTTCCTAAAAATGAAATTAATATTTAAATTAAATAATAAACTTACATGTGATCTCATAATTAACGTATACTAAAAATAATTAAAATTTAGTCGCAATTAAAATCTCATGGGAATGATCTGAAAAAAATCACACAAGTTAAAAAAAAAAAATATAAATAAAAACACTTTTTGTTATTTATTGAATCATACAAAAACAAGCAAATCAATAATATAGATTCGTAAATCCCGCAATAATATTGTGTATAACACAGTTATTTAGGTTACCCCGAGGCTAAGTTGGTTCAAGCTAAAGCCACCTTTTTAAATTGATCAGCGGACTAAGCAAGTGCTAAATTTTAGTAATACTGCAATTTGTGCTTCATGCCTTTTGGGTGTTTCAAGGTATAAAATGTGGTTTATTTGAGTGATTCATCTCGAAATGAGGTTTTCATTTTGATTAGCTTATTAACCTCCACACCTTGCAGAGGACTACTCATATAAAAAATTTCTTGGTTTTGATTTGTGGTACAATCTTAAAACTGTGAAGGAAGTTACCACATACACTCTGGTGTGGCACCCAACAAGAAAAATCACCCACCTATTTCAACCGCAGAAATTTCATACATCAGTCTGAAAAAAACAAAAACAAAAAGTGATTTAAGGAAAAGAAAAAATATGTAAAAACAATGTCTTGGCCAATGCATTTGAAAGGTGAATTTTCTTTTGTTCAAAAATTAGTTCCTGTTCTTCTTTTCCCTACCCTTCTTTTTTTTCCTCATATGCATATGTGGATATGACTTAGGCCCCGTTTGGCCACCCAAGTTATCTGTGATAATGATGTGAAATCAGGTGTCCACATCACGGGGATCCACCGGGTTATCACTCATCCACATTTTATGTTTGGGGCGGCCAGTGATGTTATGCCTGGGATAACCCCCAATAACACCCTTGTCATAACCCAAGCCAGATATCAAATATAGGTCAGCCCTTGTATTTGGCGTCATATCCCCTTTCTTCACACCGTTTCCTCTGTTCTTCAAATCTACAATCTTGATATCCTCCATTTCATCTTCATTCCCACAGATGGCCCCAAAAAAAGAAAATCACGCCCAGCAGTCAAAACTAGTCAACCACTGCCTGCTACCCCAATTGGTACTCAAAAAAATCAAACCGAAGACTCACAGCTTATCTCATCATTGACTCCAACTCAACCTACCTTTGGGACTCAAACTCAAGGAACCAATGAATCACAGCTTATCTCTTCATGGTTACCAACTCAAAATATCTTGGATCCATCTGAGGACTCACAAAAAAGTCTCAAAACACTATCCCAGTCCACTCAGCCAATTAACGATGGCGGTCAGAAATTAATATGGTCTCCTGGAATGGAGAAGAGCGCGTTGGAATTATACGTCAAAGCTGTTGAGGCAGGGAAGCAAGCTGAAGCGGGTTTTAAACCGGAGTTTCATAGATGGGTGGCCAGCAAACTTACCAAAGAATTTCCGGGGGTTGACTTCAATGAGAAGAAGGTCAAATCTAAGTTGAACCAAGTAAATATTTCAATTTTCTTGTTTTATTTTTTTAGAAATCAATCAAAATCAACTAATCAATCCAATCTTCTTCTTTGATAGACATTCAAAAAGTGGTATGATGCCTTCATGGCATGCAGAGAGGCTAGCGGATTTGGATGGAACAAACATGATTGCATGGTTACGTCATCAGAAGATGTATGGAACTGTTTCCTTGCCTCTCACCCCGCCGCAAAGAAATTCAAAAATTTGGCTTTTCCCGATTTTCAAAGCTTAATTGTAATATTTGGGGGAAACTGTGCTAGTGGTGCGCTACGGAAGTCATCAGCTACAAATCTGATTGAAATTAATGCTGAAAAAAACATCCCAGACGGAGTGACCTTATCAGACGATAGTATTGAGTTACCTCAAGATCAAAGCCATTCACTCTCAAATCAACCATTATCTCAAAATACCTCTCAACATCAAGCTTCAGGTGTGCGGCCCTGCCGCAGACATCGTATAACTTCTGGATATTTCTTTGAAAATTAACTTGAGAAACTCATCAACGCGTTTGTGTCCTCAAATGATAAGCTAGAACCTGTGCAAATCAATCAAGCAATGGAAAAATATCAAGACAATTTCGCAAGAGATCTCAATGATGAAGACCTTATTGCGGGTTTTGGTGTGTTGGAGCATGAATTCAAAGCCAAAACATTCCTTTCCATCCGAGACAACCATCATGCAATGGCCTGGTTAAGATATCAAATTCAATTACACAAGGCTTCAAACAACTGTCACCTAGAAAACTAGTTTTTAATAGGTTGTATTTTTTTGTTTGTTTCTCTTTTTCTCATGCTTTCCTTGAAAATAATATAAACAATTGATACACCAAAGCCAGCCTTTTATTTCAAATAATAAAAATAAAAGATAAGCAAAAATTGACAACGGTATAAATATGAATTAGAAAGATTAAGAAACATTTAAACCAACAGAGTTTAGATTGATAATCAATTAATCAAGTTGAGGAGCAAAGAACATAAAAAGGAGTAGCAACAGTAAAACTGATTTGAAGAAAATAGGTTAGATCATTCTGATTTAATTAGAAGATTGTATTGATTAATTTTCTTACAAAGAGCAGAGTTTGAGTTGATTGATTAATTGACAATAAGTTTAAGTGACTGGACCAATAACTATTGATTTTTAATATGGAAGTCAGTTACTTGAATAAGAATGTTTTGAATGTTGAATCAATTACCAATAGTCTTGATGATATGTTTTTCACTGTGATTGACGAGTAACTTTGGGTGATTGTAATAAGATTTGAATTGAAATGTTTTGAACAGAAGAAGAAGAAGAAAGGTTAAGAATGGATTGAGTGTTGTAGTCTTCCAAACTAGAGTTGAGTAACTGGGATGTCACAGGAATGTTCATTGTTGACACGTATAATTTCTCATTTACTTTAAGTAATTTATTATTATCAGGTAATTAATCGGTATCTAATAAGATACAGATTTTAGCAGAATTAGTCAGTTATGAAAAGAAGGAATTGAAATTCTAACACGCCGACATGATTTGACATTCAAAGATTCAAGAACTAACAGATTTTACCAGCAGATCAACAATGTCTTTACTGGCAGCTTTGGTAAGACCGTCCGGGATCATTTCTTTTGAGGTTATCAGAGTGATTTCAATTTTGTCTTCATTATAGTCATTTCTTAGACTTTTGGTTTTTAGATCTATGTGTTTACTTCTTGAGTTAACCCCAAATTTTTTTATTTTATCACCCAAGCCCTTATTGTCAATAAATAAGAGATTAGGACCTATTTTCTTTTGCCAAATATTTTCTATCATCATTTTGCTCCATTCTGCTTCGTCTTGGCTGTCTGATAGGGCATTCAATTCGGAGTCGGTTGAATTCTTCAAAATATTTCTTTGTTTTCTACTCGCCCACATTATTGGGGAACCATGAAAGAAAGAAATGAGTCCGGACTGCGATATTCTGGTTACTGGGTCATCTGCCCAAGCCGCATTGCTATAGGCTAATATTTGATCTATTGAATTTCTTTTTCTGAGTATTAACGGTTGATCAATTGTCTTTTTAAGATATTTCCAGACTTTTTTAACTTCAGACCAGTGAATTTCACTTGGTTTTTCTTGAAAACGAGCTAGACTAGAAACTGCAAACGAAATATCCGGCCTAGCTAGTTGAGCTATGAAATTCAATCTTCCTATAGCAGATCAATAGCTAACATTCAATTGATTAAATTTTAAATTTTCTTCGTCGGTTGCCAGAATTAGTTGAATTCCTGGAGTAAACGGAGTGTTGGATGGTTTGGCATCAGTGAGTTGCATCTCTTCCAATCCCTTCTTGATGTGATTTGGAAGTGATAATTGAAAATTTTGTTCCGTTCTTTCTATCTTCATCCCTAGTAGCGTGTTGGGTTGATGAGCAGTTGATTCTTTGAACTTCTCTAGGAATTTGGTTTTGAAACTCTCTACATCTCCGACCACAATAAGGTCATCTACATGTAAATATAAGGCCAAAATTTTGTCCTTGCTGAGATAAAGACATGGATTGACATCACTTTCCATGTAGTCCTGTGAGATAAACCAAGACGTGAGATGATGATACCAATTTAGAGGAGCTTGTTTCAGTCCATACAAGGATTTCTTTAACTTGAGAATTTTAGATGATCTTGAACAGCCTTGCGGACATTTGATGAATATGCTTTCTTCTATGTCGGAGTGTAAAAATGCGCCTTTTACATCGAATTGCAGAACTTCTAGATTTTTTTCTGCTGTGTATGCTATTAAGGATCTCAACAATGCCATTTTTCCAGTAGGGGCATAGGTATCGAAGTAGTCTACCCCATATTTCTGATTGTAGCCTTGCACGCATAATCTTGCTTTATATGTCGGAGCTCCGCCATGAGTATTTGTTTTGAGTCGAAAAGTCCAAACTGTATTTAACAAGTTGGGAACAGGGTCGACATCGTTATATTCTTCCCAAACACCAAGTTCTTCGATTGTTGCTATTTCTTGTCTTATTGCTTTGTCCCATTCTTCTGATTCTTTCATGATTTTGGCTTCATTGAAGGACTTGGGGACATAATCCGCATGATAGCCGTGTGGGCCAAAAGGTTGAGGAGGTCTGATTTTTGAACAATCTCTCAAGATTCTTTCAGGTTGAGATTCGGTAAGTTGATTTTCTACTTCATCTTCATCTTCTGATAAGTTCTCGTCTTCTACGTCAGATTCTTGTTTAACTTTGATCATTTCAGTAGTTTGTTCTTCTTCATCTGTAGTTTTCTCAGCATCCAATGTTTTTTTCTGAATATTTGATACAAATTCTTCTTTGTTGATTTCTATTTTTCTTGTATCGTTCTGGACGGAGATCGGGATAGACTTCCCAACACTTTTCCGGTGGATGTCTTTTTGCCGCCGGATTTTGTTTTCCGTTTGTACATTTTGGATTCTGATTTTCTTGATATAAACTCGTTCCAATCACTTGATTTGTATTAGTCGTCTGATTTCCAGATTTCAGTTCATTTTTCAGTTGAGTTAGATGTTCAAGTACTGCATCCACGGTCGTCACTTGGCCGTTGTGCAGTATGCCTGTCCTGACTTGGTTCAGGCTATCGGTAAATTTAAAAAGTATTAAGTAGGCTAGAATGTCGTCAGGCAGTTCTATGCCTACTTCTGTTAATTTATTGAGATGAATCCGTGCATTTGTTACAAATGATTCTATTGCGTCGGTCTTGAATGTGAGATACATAAAATCTAAGAAAACTCTTGCTCTATTTGCCGATTGCCTTGATGCGAAGTGGTCTTGTACAGCACTCCAGAGAGCCTTGGCATTGTCTTCTATATGTCGCTTTACTATGTTCTGATGTGTTTTTGCGTCTAGTTTGGAGAGAATACAGGCCACCATTTCTTCATTTACATCGGATGAAAGTTGGGCGTTGACATGGTTCATTGTATTTAGAATTCCCCGTAATTTGAACAGGCTTTCCATTTTTGGTCGCCATATTGAATAATTCTCCTCCGTACACAAAGGTGCCCCCTCTACGATTACCTTAAGAGTAATCAATCGAAGAACTTGATCCCCCATTGGTGTTGGTGTTCCTCGGGTTTCGCTTGTCGACATTATTTGAGCTATGGCTTTTAACCGTGAAAATAATATAAACGATTGATACACCAAAGCCAGCCTTTTATTTCAAATAATAAAAATAAAAGATAAGCAAAAATTGACAACAGTATAAATATGAATTGGAAAGACTAAGAAACATTTAAACCAACAGAGTTTAGATTGATAATCAATTAATCAAGTTGAGGATCAAAGAACATAAAAAGGAGTAGCAACAGTAAAACTGATTTGAAGAAAATAGGTTAGATCATTCTGATTTAATTAGAAGATTGTATTGATTAATTTTCTTACAAAGAGCAGAGTTTGAGTTGATTGATTAATTGACAATAAGTTTAAGTGACTGGACCAATAACTATTGATGTTTAATATGGAAGTCAGTTACTTGAATAAGAATGTTTTGAATGTTAAATCAATTACCAATAGTCTTGATGATATGTTTTTCACTGTGATTGACAAGTAACTTTGGGTGATTGTAATAAGATTTGAATTGAAATGTTTTGAACGGAAGAAGAAGAAGAAAGGTTAAGAATGGATTGAGTGTTGTAGTCTTCCGAACTAGAGTTGAGTAGCTGGGATGTCACAGGAATGTTCATTGTTGACACGTATAATTTCTCATTTACTTTAAGTAATTTATTATTAAACCAGGAAAAAACAATGATCACTAGATGACAAGTGGCATCAAGTAACATTGGCTACTCATCTGTTGTAGCTCTGGCTCTAGTACATCTCAACTACAATGGCCCCTTTGTCTGCTGCAGGGAGCTGGCCCAGTGTTGAGCTGGACACATAACAGATAGACTGATGAACTTGGCCTGATGTCACCTGTCATCAAGTGATCATTGTTTTTTCCTGGTGTTATCAGGTAATTAATTGGTATCTAATGAGATACAGATTTTAGCAGAATTAGTCAGTTATGAAAAGAAGGAATTGAAATTCTAACATTCCTTACTTTCTCCTTTTTTTTGTTTCTTTCTTGGTTGATTGTATTTCCTTTTCTGAAATTATAACACAAACTCCTCACTTGTCTGAGAAAAACTCAAAATGATTAAAAAAGAGTAATTTGTTTTTAAAAAAAATTAAATGATTAAAAAAGAGTAATTTGTTTTTTAAAAAAATTAAGATGATTTGATTGAAGAAGAAACCATCAAGTATCTCAAATACTGTGCCTTTGCGTATAGGCACAGTATTGATTCCACATTGCAAGGGCAATGTTCTCACACCATTCTTGAAGTTTGGCTTTTTTGAGAGATTGATTTGCCATGATTGGAATCGGGCTTGGATCTTCTTCTGGGCCAAACCCAGCATGAAATGAGCTTGGATCTTCAAAAATGGCTGATTGTCCGTGGTTTTCTATTATAATGTTGTGAAGAACGGCCAGAGCTAGGAAAATGTTACCTTGTGTTTTCATGCTGTACTGCATGGGGTGAACCAAAATGGGGAACCTTTTCTTCCAAGTTCCAAATGTTCGCTCCACCACATTTCGAGCCATTGAATGTCGAAGATTAAATAGTTCTTCTTTGGTTTCGGGCCTGAAGATTGCATAGACCAGCAAAGCAATCATAAACATGTGGAATTCAAAGGAAGAAAATTAGAACTGACCTTTTACCTGCCTGTGCTTTTTCTCGCAAATGATAACGAACACCTCGATATGGTACCAGTATGCCACGTGAGAGAGAATAACCCGCATCAGCAAGGTAAAAGTATGAAGGGGGAATTTTGAAGTCTTCAGCAAGTGCGCTTCCAAGGACCCTGGAATCATGAGCTGATCCCTCCCATCCAACCATCATGTACGTGAATTTCATGTTAAAATCAACCACCCCGAGCACGTTTTGAGATAATGTTCCTTTTTGATTACGATAGGGGCCCGCTTCGGCTTCTGGAACACAAGAAGGTACATGGCACCCAGGCAAGACTTGAAATGAGGGAAAAACTTTCTATTATTTTGTATGTACTCATGAGTGCTTGTTGGTGGAGGGTGGATGTATTTTTCTTGAAGATTAAGGAAAAGCTTGATGATGTGATGAAATATCCTTGGGATTGTTTTGCCGCTGAGCTGGAAGCGGTCCTGAGTTTGTCTATTGGTTGCATTTTGACCCACTATATATAAAAATATTGCCAGTTGCTTGTACATGCTTATCATCTTGGTAACTGGCTGGAAATCAATTGAAGAGAGCTCTTCAGCACATCTATGGAACACATGTATGGGTAATTGCAGCATTGATTGGGCACGTAGTCGGTTTCCGTTAAGAATATGTTGGATGTACTGGTCTCCTGTGAAGGGGGCATCATTGTAAGGTTCTTTCATTATCTTCGACCATTTACGGAGGCCTGTGAGTATGGCCAAGAAAAATATCAATTTTTTTTTTTGAGCCATTCGTAAATTTCTATCTTTGGCTTGTTGAGAGAGAGTTGTTGAAGGTGGAATGCTGATGGGAAGTAAAGAAGAAAGTTGATGGCCAAAAGATGGATAAAAAGAAAGTTGATAAAGGAAAGATGAATGGAAACTTTAATAGTGACATGCCAAACAAGGTGGTCATATGAATTCAAATCCTTGCACATCACGGTGCTTCCGAACACCAAGTGATATAGCAAAGCTCATGTCACATGACTTGTCATCACAACCAACTTCCAAAAGTTGTGTCATGTAAAATTATGTGACACTCATCACATCACACTGGGCGGCCAAACGGGGCCTTAAATCCACCATGGGAAAAACAGGCTCACTGGCTGACCAGTGACACCAAAAGTACAAAGGGCCCCTTCGTTCTTTTGGTGTCACTGGACAGCCGGAGAACCCAATTTTCCCATGGTGATCAATTTATGTATTTTCTTTCTTCCTCACTTGCTTCTTTACAAAGGGCCCCTTCGTTCTTTTGGTGTCACTGGACAGCCGGACAGCCCAATTTTCCCATGGTGATCAATTTATGTATTTTCTTTCTTCCTCACTTGCTTCTTGAACTGTTCAGAAGAAGGAAAAAAAGAAAACAAAATTCTGTATGCCTTACATTGGAAGAACGCAAAAGGGAACTCTTTTGTTTATTGAAGGATTCACCATTTTTTTTCTTTCTGAATTGATTTCTTTTTCTTCTTTTTTTTTGCAGAATATTGAGCCTACAGTGTTCCCATAAAGTATGTCTTAAACTTGTTAAACACTTATCTTTCAAAGTCTTTAATTGTGGGTTTGAGAGTGGAAACATTATGTTCCTTTCAATTATTTAGATGATAAAGCTCACTCCTTGTCAAGCTCATGCTCAGTGCATCCATAACATACAAATATTGTAGTGCTCCTGTTGGAATTTGGTCCTCATGACCACTCAACTTTTCTTACAATTATGCCAAGTTATTTTTAAATTAAAATATTTTTTAGTTTCAAGTTAAAATAGTTAAATAAAAATAATAAAGAATTAGAATAAAGATAAAATATTTGAAAATAGGTAAGAATTGCAGTAGTATGTGTCTTGTAGTCATCAAACCCTGATCATCAGTAGTCAATATTATCCTTGAGAAATATTTTTCAGATTTTTATTATTAATTTTATTATTTGGGAGTTAAATAAAATGAACTAACGATCCATTTTATAGTGTGAAATATTATTAACGTAGTAGTAAGATATCTCTAGTGTTTAGTAATTTTCTCTTAACTTTTCATTTATTTCAGTGTTAGGTCTTAGAACCACTTTAGGCCCTGGCAAGCTGTTCAGGGGGGTTAAAATTGTTTTTTCTTCTATTTAATCTGCTGTTGTCAGAAAGAAATTAAAACATTGGTTCTTCTCACTCTTTTTCCGTGAACCTTTCCTAGAAGCATCAAGCTCCCTGAGATCCTCTAGTCCCATTCTAAATCTCATAAAAATTAATTATTAAATCATAAAAAAATTATCAAATAACTTTTAAATCATTAATGAAAAAAATTCATATAAATTTTAGGTCTTAATTTCAACAGCTCCATAACAGGAGAGGATGTATTGACTGTTGACTACAGTTCTGTACACATGGGTTGAGTTGCAGAAATATATATATATATCCAAGACTCTTTGGTCAATTATTATTATATGTTTTTTGAAAAATTGCAATTAACTCATTGCATTGCTGTGAAATAATATATGTCTTTAGATAAAGTCTAAAAAATATTTGTATATAGCTTGTGCAGATTGTGTAGGAGTGCATTTTCCTGATCATTCTGATGGATCAATCTTTAATCTTGGGAAAGTATACAATTTTCAGTTCAATGGGTAATCTTTCCATAGGTCCAACTTACTCAAAATGTCCACTATTTTAGCTGTGTATCATATTTTCCTTTTTTCTTGTGGGTTGAAATTGAGCATACGATTGCCATGCAGGCCTTTCAAGTCCAATGCAGGACTTAAAAAACTCCTCCTGTAATCAGGCAGATGGAGGGATGAATGATGACCAGAGGTATTGAGGAACCTCCCTCCACCACAAAGCTTGGTGGGGAGCTTTCTAATTTCAATATTAGTTCTCTAGTTCACAATTCACATCACTTTGAAATTAACCTCTAAAACAAAATTATTCAATTCTTCCACAAACACTTCAACTCAATCCCATTTTTTGTACTTGTTTCTCCTTTATATTTTACTATTACTCTCTTTCTGGAATTCATTGAAATCCACTTAGTCAGATTGTTTATACATTTTTTTGTTTATTTTATATTTACTGCTTCTTGCCCCTTGGATATCATCTACTTCCACCATGGGAAAACTGGGCTCACTGGCTGACCAGTGACACCAAAAGTACAAAGGGCCCCTTTGTTGTTTTGGTGTCACTGGGCAGCCAGAGAGCCCAGTTTTCCCATGGTGTTATTTCTTTGTTTTCCTCTTCCAATATCAAAGACATTAATGCTATATCACCTAAGAATTAAGCTCACACAATCCATCTCTGTTGATTCAACCAACTAGTTCCACTGGAGGTAAGCTTAATAAATCAATAGGGCCGTTCTAAAAAGACACCCACTTTCTACTAAAACAACACCCAGAGGCACCCCTTGCAATGTCTGGGATGTTAATTTAGGTGTTGTTTTAGACACCTGGTGCAGTGAATAAAATCATGCCCCAAGGTTGTTTTAGCACTTGAAACTGCTAAGGGGGAGTTGTTTTATTAATACACAAAAAAAAAGCAAAAGCAAAAAAATACAAGAAAAAAAAGAAAAACAAAAGAAAAAAGAAAATAATATAAAAAAAAGAAAGAAAGTAAAAACAAAGTACAAAAATAAGAAGATAAGATAAGAAAAAAAAAATGAGAAAAAAAACCAGCAAAAAAATAACAAAAAAAAACAAGTAAAAATTAAAAGGGAATAGAAAAAGAAAAAACAGAAAAAAACAATAATTTAGTACAAAGAAAAGAAAAGTTATGATAAAGGAAATAATAAATAAAGAAGTCAATGAAAGAATAATCAAAAAAACAAGGAAACAAAAGAAAGAAAAGAACCTTCTTTCTTTCTTTCTTTCTTTCTTTCTTTCTTTCTTTCTTTCTTTCTTTCTTTCTTTCTTTCTTTCTTTCTTTCTTTCTTTCTTTCTTTCTTTCTTTCTTTCTTTCTTTCTTTCTTTCTTTCTTTCTTTCTTTCTTTCTTTCTTTCTTTCTTTCTTTCTTTCTTTCTTTCTTTCTTTCTTTCTTTCTTTCTTTCTTTCTTTCTTTCTTTCTTTCTTTCTTTCTTTCTTTCTTTCTTTCTTTCTTTCTTTCTTTCTTTCTTTCTTTCTCATGCCCTAACAATATTTCAAAATAATGCAAAATAATAATAGGGCTTTGTTTTCTGCACATGGTCAAACCACATTTACACATGGTAAAAAGAAAAAGACAAAGAAAAAGAAAAAAAGAAAAAGAAAAAGAAAAAGAAAAAGAAAAAGAAAAAGAAAAAGAAAAAGAAAAAGAAA
>KN362519.1:0-10805 GCA_000785685.1 Uromyces viciae-fabae | reverse complement strand
AAAAAAATTGATCAGGATTCTATAATCCAACCATATTCCATTAAAATAACCCCAAAAGCTGTCACTAACTCTGAATTGTAGATAGAGACCATTTCACCCATTATTGGATTCAAAACTCAACAATTGGTGATGACCAATGGACTTGTACCTCAATTCATTATAGATTATCACCCTTTTTCAAATGAACCAACATTTGAATTCAACAGTCTTGCTGAAATTGTGATGGATTTATATAAGATGGCTCAAAATGGATTTCCAATTACAAAAAATTTGAACAAACTCAGTGGAAGTATGAGGGCTATTTGATTTTGTCAAGGAACAGAAGCAAATATGTCTGGTGGTCAGTAATTTTTATCATGAATTATTTGGATAATTAAATTTTTTTAAGAAATATAATTTTTATTTTTGGTAGTTACTTATGCATTAAAGAACAACTTATCTGAGGCAGCATTGAAAGAGGATGATTTATTATGGAATAAGCTTAGTAAACATAACAAATTTATTTTTAATGAAAAATTTTCACTTTCTCCATCAGCTTGGACACAATATCACAAACTAGCAACTGATTTAGGAATACCAAGTTGCTCTCAAGAAGAATGGGTCAATTATAAAAATAGTCATAATTTTTCAGGAAATTTTAGTATTACATTCAATGATTTTTCCAATTTATCTCATGAGGATCCAAATGATGTCAACCCTTGGACATATGGAATCTTCACATATATAAATAAAAAAAATGGTAAACCGATTCCTTCTCCTTCAAATGAACTTGTTCATGGTCTAGCTTTTCCTCAACATTAATGTAGAATTGACTTTGCTCATGCAAATGGAATTATTGAAGTACTTTGGCAGTAAACAAATATTCATCATTACACTACACCACCTCCAAATTCTCTTAAAACAACTGATGATTACACACACTTTGGATCAAAAGATTGGCAAATACTTCTTCAAAACTCAAAAATGCTTCACTTGAACATATTTTAGATAGAACTATATGTAAACAACAAAGAATTCAACCAAAAAAATTATTTATTTCTATTTATCTTTGATTCTGGTCTTGTAGATGTTTCTTTTATAATTTTTTTTTTTTTTTCAAAAGTAATATAATTTTAATTCTGCTGTGATTTTACATTAAATCTGATGACATAACCACAGTCAAGAATATCTTGGTAATTTTTTTAAAAAAACATTTTAAAAGAAAAAAAAATTGATAAAAAACAAAGTAATTGTAAGTCATAAGGATGTTTTTTTTTTTTATTGGTGGAATCCAAGGGGTTGAGAAATCTTTTCAATTTCATCAGAGGAGCGACCACTGTTAACACAGGCAATATTGAGGTTGACCTTATCCCAAGATTTTAACTCCTCCCTATCTTTCTCTTTTTGTTCCCTTTGGAACTCAAGAACTTGATCTTTTTGCATTCGTTGGAGCTCAATTTCTTTTTCCCAAATTTTCCACTCAAGTTTACCTTTATCTTCATCCAAATTTAATTTTTTCTCATCAAGTTTCATTTGATGGTCCCACTTTTGCTTCTCAAATTCAAGTTTATCTCCTTCAATCTTTATTTTGCCTTTGAAAATGTGAAGAAATTATTTTACCATTGTCATTTAATTATTATATCATAGTAATTAAACTGAAGAAAAACTTACCTGCCTTTCTATTCTCAAGAATTTCCTCATATCCCCCAAAAAAGATGGTTTTTCTTTTTCGAAATTACTACTTGGATTAATATTGAAAGTTTTTGAGGTCTTACAATTACCCTTTGATGGTGAGTTCTCCACCTCTTCATCATTGCACAGTATTTTGGAAGTGCTTGGCAAAGCCTGAGTGAAGTGTTATATCAGAAAACTTGATAAATTGATTCATTGATTAATGGACAAGACTCACATTTGACTCTTGGTTTGGATTGGACAGCCACCTTCTTTTGGTCTTGTGTTTGGGGGGTTTGATATTTTCATCATCAGATGATATGGGTGATCCCATTGACTTGATCCTGAAGCCTTTCTTTAAAGAAGTGATTCACCTAAGTGGCCAATTTTTATAAGTTATTTTTAATTTATGAAGTCAATTTAATTTTTATTACTTACCTGTGGTCGTTTTGATGGCTGTTTTGATGGCTCCATAATGTCATTCAGATTGGGTAAGGCTAAAGGTGATGGAAGTGGGCTGTCATCATTATCTGACAAGTTGTTATTTCTTCTTGAAACTTCAATCTAATACAAATCCTAACTTGTTAATGATATTTCACAACTGATTTGAACAGGTATTGAACAAATTACTTACATCAGGATCATTGATTTCACCTGATAAAAGGGATGGGTGAATTGGTATGGAACTTGGTTTGGCAGAGTATCCACAGTAGATGATGGTAAGTGATTGTTTTCATTGTCTTCTTGATTAGATGAAGACCAATCAATTTGATTTTCCTCTTAAGAATCAGTAGCACCTTATTTTTTATCATCTTTGATGTCATTTTCAGATTCCTGGGCATCAAATCGTGCAAGTGGAGTTGTATTTGCTTTCTTACCAAAAATCTCATCCATATCATTGTAGAATGGGAATTGGGAATCAAGTTTCTGACTAACAGAGTAAATTCCTTTTTTTCTATAATCATTGGTAACACCAAATCCAGTTGACAAAAACAAGAGGTTTGCCTTGCAATACTTATTTTGATGATGTTTGAAATGTTCTCACATTTGTTTTGAGGTGAGATCTAGCCTACCTTTTGTTTTTTTTCTCAGCTCATTGGGCATTAGCTGAGAACCATTTGCTTTAGAGGATGGGGGTTGCCCAACTTTTTCTTTGCTTTCAGTGCCAAAACAAAAAATGTAGTTTTTACCAGTTTTGAGCCAGTTAACAAGGATAAGGTGATCCTCCTTCTTCAGTTGGCCAGATGATTTTGTGTTTGTTGGATTTGATTGAGTTGCTTGTGGAGTGATGGGTTGCTTGTTGGGGGATGCTGGTTTCTTTTGTGGGGGAGGTTGATCTTCCAGATTGGTTTGACGGTTTCTTGGTGATTTTCTTTTGGCATGCATTGGATACAGATTGGAAATGAGGTTGGAAAATTTGTTGAAAAGTGTGTTGATGGTTGTGGAGTGCTTTTGATGAAGTGTGAAGGTTTGTGGTTGGTTGCTGAAGTGGAATTGAAAGAGGTGACCTTTTATATTTTTTTCCAAACAATTGATTGTTTGGGTGTTAACTTTGATACATCCAGGGTGAAATAATTAATTGTTTTAAAAAAAAATGTTGAATTTGGTTGAAATCTGCCATTAATTTTGCGGATTTCAAACTAACTTTGATACCCCCTAATGAATAAAAATAATCTCATTATTAAAAAATAACTCACCTCTTCTTTTTCTCAATCCTCATCAACCAAAATCAATTACTTCAAATCAAGCTCACTCACTCACAACTTCCATTCACAAGCTCTGTGTTTCTGGGTACTTACTTTTTGATTCAACACTCTCCAAGAAAAAACCACTCAATTCATTGTTCTTCAACAGAAACTTCAAAATATTTGCAAGGCAACTTAAAATAAAACTGTCTCCTGGAGAACTTAGTTCTTTGTCTGAGTAAGATAACAAAATCACAAAACCATTTTAAATCTTTTGAAAAACATTTCCAACATTTCTTTTGTTCCGTTATATGCCTTCTACCAAAATCTTTAGTTGAAATTAGAGCATCCATAATTGCTCTGATTAGACCCCTCTTTAGCAAAATTTAGCAAGGGGTTTCCACAATAATCACAGTTTAAGCCCTCTGTAACAAATGAGCTTTGCAATTCTGTAAAAATTTCATCAAAGTTATCAGAACTTGAAAAGCCTCATTATATCCAAACTCGCTAGCCACTCTTCAACTCTGATCATACAATAAACACACAATAAAAAGAAAAAAATGTATGAACCAAATGAACTACCTGATCTCACCTCACCATCTCACCTCACCAACACCATCCAAAAAAAAATGAGCACCGAATTGGACCCCTCAAGAAGAAGAGCAGCTTGCCCGCTCTTGGATCCACATCAGCAAAGACCCTGAATTTTCAACCAATCAAAGTGGCCCTACATTCTGTAAACAAGTTGAGGAAGACTTCAACTCTCACTCAAAAACTACTATACATCGTGAATCTGAGACAATAAGAACCAGGTGAGTTTTTTCTTCCATCTTTTTCCTTTACTCATTGAAATTTTTTATATTTACTCATTTTTTTTTTTTTTTGTTCTGAAATCCTCCAAAATAGATGGGCAAGCATGAACACTCCAAACCTCAGATTCTCATCAATCTATCAATCAATTGAACACAATACTCCAAGTGGCTCTGCTCTGATTGACTGGTTGAGGGCTGCAAAGCGCCAGTACTTTCAGCAAGCCCGAGGACAGCCCTTCAAGCTTTAGTTAGCTTGGGAGATAATGCAACATCATCCGAAATGGTGCGGGGAATTCTTATTGGTGAATTCCTTATTGGCTTCAAGTATCACTTCTCTGAATTCGATGAATTCCACCCTAGAACCTGCTTCACCAACAAACTCGGAAATGATTCTTCCTCAACCTGAAGGATCCAAATCAGCTAAAAAAAGAAGCCCCAGGACCAGTGAACCAGAGGAAGGTTCATCTTTGATAGCCCGTGAATGTTTTCATGCGCTCATATATAATAACAACATCTCAAGACGACAAAACGAGCTCTTTTAAAAAATATACATGCTTGAAAAGAAAAAAACTGAAACTGAAGCAGCAACAGGTCAACTCAAAGTAATTATGAAATCAGAGGAAAGTTGCCCAGATGAGGAAAGTCGCTCTATGTTGAGAGCCCTCAAGCAAAAAGTTTGACATCAGCTTGATACCATTAGTGCAGATGATGATACTGCTTCTAGTTTTTCTTGAATAATTCTTTCCTCTCTTTCTTTATTGTTTCTTTTCTTTCTCTTTTGCTATTGATATGATTGATGATACTTTTTCTCAAAACAATATATGTTCTTTTATCTTCCAAATCTCTCACTTAAATGATCAAGAAACAAAAGATAAAATGTCTTCCATGATATGTTTTCTTTTATCTTTCAACTTTCTCACTTAAATGATCAATGCAAATCAATGAGTTGAAAAAATGAGAAACAACAAATAATATTTAACAATTTTTCAAAATTAATTTATTGCTTTGTGAGTGACCCAAGATTATCAAAAGATTATAAGAATGTATTTTTGTTATATTGCAAATCAGAATATTAAAGGGAAATCACAGAATACATCAAGAGAAAAAATTAAAGGAAAATTAAAAAACAACTCAGGAGTCACCTGACAGACCCCAAAGAATCCAATTGTGGATTTTTAAATCATTCATCAAATTAAAATGAGTTGTTGAGCTATGGAGAGACAATATCCATTGGGAAAGATAAGAAAAAGTACGAAAAGGGGTGGGATCATGTACTGGTGGTTGAATGATGGTGGTTCTATTGGATTTCCTTGGCTGAGGTAGATTGTGAATGTATTATTCACTGGGAGAACAATCCATGACAATCATATTGTCAAGTACAATACAACACATCATCACCTTTACTAGGTCATGACAAAACTGTCAAGTTAATACGAATTCAACTTCTTCTTAACTGTTGAGCTGAGGCTACCAGTTAAGGATAAACTAAAGTGATATGATGATTGATAAACTAAACTTGATTGCGTGAGGAGAGAAATGAAAAGAGATACAAGCTTGTCTATTTATACAAATATGTGGTGTGTTGGTGAGTATGAATAGTACCATCTTTTCCTCCTCTCCGCTCATAACATTCCAAGAATGCTGCCATCCCTGGTACTTGATGCTTTATAGTCTTTAGGTGAAATGCTTTTCTTCTTTTGTTTGCATTTCTCTGTGTACTTTCTTTTAGAGTTCTTTTCCTTTTCTTTGCTTTTGATATTGTACTTACTTTCTTATTAAACTGAGGTTGAATGTTCCTCATTGCTCTTAGTCTTTTTCTTAATTCAGAATTATGTTGATCTATGATGTTCCTGAGTCGAGAATTAGAAACACTGGTATTGTGTTCTTCAGAATAGCTGTTAGTGATAATGCTCTTCATGGGCGTAGTCCCTGTGTGCGCCATTGGCGTTGAGGGTTTGATTCCTGGTGAGGGAGCTTTTTGTTGATGAAAATTGTTCATGTACTCAAGCACTTCCTGTGCTGTCACCTGTACGGTAGTGTCTTCTTGTGACATTTGATCACTCAGGTGTACTACTGACAACGTGGCCTGTGCCACTTGTTCAACACACCCCCTTACACTTGAGTCGATCAAATCCCTAGGAAGTAAACTGAGCATCGTGGCAAACTTCAGATGTTTTACACGATCCAATGCCTTGGTGAATACATCCGCAATCATTTCTTCTGTTGGTACGTATTCTAGTTTTATTTCTCTGTTGTTAACTAAATCCTTGATAAAGTCGTAATGTACCATAACATGTTTTGTTCTTGCGTGGTATACTGGGTTTTTCGATAATTGGATTGCTCCCTGGTTATCTGAATTAATTATGGTCTTTTCCTCAACATCTCCAAATATTTCTCGGGTGAGTTTCCAAAGCCATAGCGCTTCCTGTCCAGCTGATAAATATGCGCGGTATTCTGCTTCTGTTGACGAGATGCTGACCCCACCAATCTTCTTGCTTCTCCAGGACACCAATCCTCCGGCAATTTGGAAACAGTAACCACTTGTTGATTGGCTTTTATCGTCTTCCCCATAGCTTGAGTCAACGTATCCAATCAACGTCATTAGGCTTTTAGGTTGGTAGGTTAGTCCGTGATTAGCAGTTCCTTTTAAATATCTAAGTACTCTTTTAAATGCTGACCAATGTTGGTCTGATGGTTTCTCTAAGAATTGTGATAACTTTCCTACCACATAAGTAATGTCTGGACGAGTACATTGGGATAAATAGTTTAGTGACCCTATGGCTGATCTGTAATCTAAGTTCTTTTCTTTAAATTCCTCGACTTCTTTTTCTGTTGATTTCTCGATTTTTATGTTTGACTGCATAGGCGTTCCAGTTATTTTCCCGTCTTCTAACCCATATTCTTCAACTAGACTTTTTACATAATGCTCCTGATTGATAAAAGTTGCTCCATTTTCCAGGTACTCGATTTTCATTCCCAGTATATGCTGGGCTATCCCTAGATCTTTTATTTTGAATTTCTGCGATATTTTCCTTAATACATCGTCAGTATCATTTCCGACTAATATTAAATCATCTACCCATGCGAATGCTAGACTCCCGTTGTTTGATATGAAAAGACATGGATCAGCCTGACTGATGCGGTATCCATTTGAAACAAACCATTCCGTCATAGTGTTATACCACCCTCTAGCTGCTTGCTTCAATCCGTACAAGCTCTTCTTTAGTTTGATAACGTAGTTTCCTGGTTGTTCAATGACTTCTCTCGCTTGTCCTAATGTGTATGTCTCTTGCTTTGTTTCTTTTAACCAATCTACAAAAACTTCTGGTATGCTGATATAAACTGCCTCTTCTTTGTTGAGTTCTGAGTTTAGATACGCTGTTACAAAATCGGCTTGCCTAGATCTTATTCCTATTTGTGTTGCATGATTTAGAATGTACCGCATAGTGCTTAGTCTACCGGTAGGTGAAAATGTTTCCTCATAGTCTATTCCTTCTTTCTGCTTAAAGCCTCGGGCCACACACCTGGCTTTGTATCTCTTGAGGTTACCTTTGGTGTCAAATTT
The DNA here is from genome assembly GCA_000785685.1 of Uromyces viciae-fabae. Lineage (NCBI taxonomy): Eukaryota > Fungi > Basidiomycota > Pucciniomycetes > Pucciniales > Pucciniaceae > Uromyces > Uromyces viciae-fabae. The sequence goes on along the minus strand of KN362519.1, from coordinate 3,093 downwards.
CTTATTTAATACCCATCTGGTATTAATTACTGATTTGTTTTTATCTCTTTCTTCTTTTTTTATGATTTCAAATACCCCGTTTTCGATGATGGAGTCAATCTCCACGAAGATCGCCTTCTTCCATTCCACCCACTCTTTTGACTGCTTTTCTTGGTTGAAACTGTCGGGTACAACAGCATTTTCTTTTACAAAAGTTTGAAATGCCACAGCTTCTAACAATTGATTATCCTCTACATCATTCATGTTGATTTCAAGATTATCGCCGTTTGCTAGTTGTGCGAGGTGAGCGACCCAATTTCCGTATCTTTTGGTTGGTATTTTTACTCTTGAGCTTCTTCTACTATCTTGTTGGTTTATGTTATTTATTATTAATTCATTTTGTTCTTGTTGACTTGATACTTCATTAATCGCTTGGCTATATTCACCCCCTTGATTAATAGATGTATCATCAATCTTTGCACCAGGTTTGCCGTTCGTCGTTTCTCCATCCTCTTGGCTACTCCTTTCCCCTTCTTCGCTGTTTCCTAGACGAACCTCAACCGCTACCGATTCCTCTTCAAATTCTACATCATTTTGATTGACTAATGTATCTTCTTCGATACCGACCGCCTCCTCAGTTCCATAGCTTCCTAACCCAAACTCGAAGTCTTGATTCGCTTCATTTTCAACACCATTGGGTATGGACTTATTTCCGAATACTACATCTCTAGATCTAACTACCTTTCGTTCAACTGGATCCCAAATTCGATATGAATGAAGCTCTTCATCAAATCCTACCAGTTTGCCCTTCTTACACCTTGCGTCCAACTTGCCCATCGATTCAAAATGATGGATGCTATAATACAATTCGCTCCCAATTGGTTTAATACTCGACAATTTTGGATTCTTCCCCCAGAATTTCTCATACGGGCTTGTTTTCAGATTCCTATTGTATAAAAATGACGCTGCTGCCACCATTTCCGCCCAGAGAAATTTCGGAAGTTCTGCATCGATGATTAGAGTTCGACTTTTTTCGATCAAAGTTCGGTTCATCCTTTCGGCGGTACCGTTGTTCTGCGGGGTGTTTCTTGTGGTTACAATGTGTGTTATTCCTTTCTTACTTATCCACGATTTCATGTCCTGATTGACGAATTCTCCACCACCGTCGCTGATAATCCTCTTAACCTTGTTGTTTTTCTGGTTTTCGATCAAATTCACAACATGCAAAACTTCACTCTGGGCTTGTGATTTAGCTTTCAGCATCCTTACCCACGAGTATCGGCTTGCCGTATCTACTATAGTCAAAAAATATTTAGATCCTCCCAGTGACGTAGGTGTAATAGGTCCAACAACATCGACTGATATCTCCTCTCCTACAGTTGTGGTTCTTTTGCGAGTCGTTCGGAATGGTCTCCGAGTCAGCTTTCCTAATTTACATGCTTCACAGTCGACTCCGTCTCCTGGGTGTCCTTGCGCTCGATGCTCTTCTAAATTAATGTTGCATACTATCTTTTCCCTTCGCAGATTGAGAAACGGTAATTTGTTCTTGATTTTTCCTCTAATGACTACGTTCTTATCTTTCATGACTTTGAACTTCCCTCCTGAATCTCTTATTACGTCGGCACCTCCTTCCCACAACGCTGTTTGGGAAATTAAGCAATACGGCAAAGATGGAACATGGTATGCATTTCGGAAAACAACAGCAAGATCATCGGAATACAAAGTAACATCCCCTTTTCCTATAATGTCTACACTACGCCCTACTTCGCCTATACTGACCCTCCCATCCATTTCTTGATAATTTTCGAAATCATTTTTGTTGATGAACATATGATCTGAAGCTCCTGAATCCAACAAAATTGAGTCTGTGTCTCCTACTGCAGCAGTACCACCAACTACAGTTCCTGTCATCGCACAGATCACGTTGCCCTCATATGCTTTCATTTCCAAGTCGCCCAAGTCTCCAAAAATTTCCAATTCGGTAAGTATGGGGTTGTAGTTTTTACTGTTGGGGTTAGTGACGTCTAATTCTGTGGTATCTTCTTCCTCGATTGGGTCATAGAATTCAAAAGAATCGTCATCCGGGTTTAAATTGATAACTTCGTCGAGGTAAGTCACATCTTCCATATCCTCGTTGTATCTGCTGTTGATCTGTATGTTACTGACGAAAGCGACCGATTTGATTTCATTTTCTGTTTCTCCAATGTTTGCCCTTGGAGGCGCAAACTTATAATTAGTCCATTCCTTTCGGCACTGTCTTGCTGAGTGCCCCTCAACCCCGCAGTTGTAACATTTCATTGCCTTTTTTGGAGCTTGACCGATCATTGCTACATTTTCCCATTTCTTTACTTTGAACTGTAAGTGATCGCGCTCAATCTTCTCGATGACGTCCTCAACCTTTAAGTTGACGCTATCTGATATGATAATTCTCACTAATGACTCGAATTCCTTTGGCAGTTTTTTCAAGATTAGCAATGCCACGACTTGTTCTTTTATGTCTAGTCCGGTGGTTCGAATTTTGCTAATCCCTCCTCGAATCACCTTTACGAATTCTTTCGTTTCCTTGAATTCAAGATCTATGAATTCTCCCAACGCTAACATTTGATGGTGAGCCTCGCTACCCGCATATTTCTTTTTGAATAACTCCCATACCGCGATCCCGTCTCCTTCCTTTTCCGGTCCGAGTTCGCTGTTGACAATAGTGATGTGTGCTTCGTCTAGGTGTTTCATGAGAAGCACGTAGATCTTTAGGTTTTTTAATTTGGTATCGGTCGGGATTAAGCCAGCTGTACCTGCTGCACTCGTACTTCCTGTTTCTTCTTTCTTGATGAGGGTCATTAGTCCTAGACCATAAAGTTCTGCCCTCATCATAGTTGCCCATGTGGCATAGTTCTTATTGTTTAATCGATATCGTTTGGTCTCGGTTGTAGTTTCCATATTTATTTGTTTTGATGTCTTGTAATCTTTAGATTTGGAGAGTATAAAGCAAGATGATAAACGATGATAAAACTATTGGTCTTCTTGACCGTACTGATAATGTGTAAAGTTAATATGAATTCAACTTCTTCTTAACTGTTGAGCTGAGGCTACCAGTTAAGGATAAACTAAAGTGAT
>JNCO01006409.1:0-13062 GCA_000785685.1 Uromyces viciae-fabae | reverse complement strand
TTTATTTTTTTTTTTTTTTATTCATTTATTTTGGTTTTTTAGTTGATTTTTTTTTTTTTTTTTTCATTCTAGATTACTGCTGAAGATGAAAATAATTTTACTTCTAAATTAGAAAACATTTTAAAAGAGTCTGGTTATTCTGATTCACGTTCTGCAAAAATGGACGTGGATGATTTCTTAGCGTCAGTCTTTTTTTTTTCTTGATTATTTTACTTCATTTTCATCAAAAACCAGAATCCTTTTTAAATTAATGTATCCCTCCTTTCTTATAAAATTTAGACTTTTATCCTCTTGTCATCAACATGGAATTCACTTTGCTTAATCCTACACTGTTATCTTTCCTCCGAGAAATATATCTTTGTAATTTTTTTTTTTTTTTTTAAAAAAATTACATTTACAATCTCTTCTTCTTTGTACGCATGATTATCATTATTTTACTCTTTTTTCTTTCTATTCTTTCCGTTTTTTTCTCTTTTTTTTTACATTTTAATTCATTATCATCTCACTTTATCTCTCAGTTATAGCCTCTTCAAAGCGAAATTGAATAGGTATTTTTTATTTTTCTCATTTTTATTTTTCTACTAATGATAGTAAGAAAGAGAGGAAAGCCTTCGGAAGTGTGTCCTTTTTTTTTCTTTGGATTGGAATCTTCATATGTGGAAATTGATCAATGGTTGAATGGTTTTTGTTTTCGGACTTCTTTTCAATGAAATTGTAATTTCATCCAAGAAAATTAAATGCAAAGAAATGTAAAACTAAAGATCCAAAAACGAAATCGGCAAAAGCTCTAAAGATATACAAAAATGCAAGTTAGAAAAACGAAAAGGGAGGATCAGAGGTTGATTTTAATGACCAGACACACCTTTCTGGACTAATGAATTCGAATTGATTGTGGTTTTTAGGATTTACTTGACTTCTTAAACTAGCTAATAGAACAAATTGACCAACATGTATAGAAAAAGATCCCAAGAATCCATTAAACGGATAACTCGTTATTATCATACAATATACTAATTGTATTATCGCTGAAATTATTAAGAATATTAATGTAGTGTCTATTAATAATAATGATGTTGGTGTATCCTAAATTATAAATAAGTATAAATATATATATATAGACTTGATTAATTATTTTTATTTTATCTGTAGTTTGTTTCTTCTCTCTTTATTGTAGGTTAGATTCCCTTTTTTTGTTTCTTCTTCTTCTTATTATGATTATTATGAAAAATATAACTCACTGAGATATAAGAATGGATGAATCCATTAAATGCAGTTGTTGTTGTTGTGGTCGATCTAGTCATTTTTCCAAATGAATGTTTTCTTTGATTTCTTTTTTTCAGAATAAGAGGGAGGGCAGGGGAAGGGATGTTGCAGCAGGGCACCCGCGCCTGTATCCCCACGGGGCATTATTCGGATGACCAGATTCCGCTTCTCGGACCCAAAACAAGAACAAGGAAAAGCAAAATGTAATTTTTTTATTCACTTTACTCTCAATTCGTACAGCCACCCTACCAACGCAATTAATTATATTTGATTATATAAATATACATCCTTATCTATAGCGAAAATGCAACTCAACACTTTTCCTTCAACCACATCATCTAGTCCATCATTACTTTCACTTAATCGTCGCGCTAGGAGTAATACTTCCCCCATTCATTCTCTTTCCACTCTCAAAATCGATAATGCTCACTCCTCTCCTCAAGTCTTATCCACGGATTATAATTCGCAGTATCTCTTTCAGAAATCAAATCGACAAGAGGTCAAGTTAAAAAAAACTGAACAATTCAGCAATCCCCCAACATCTTCACTTTTGGACATACCATCAGCTCATCAATCCATACTGAAACGAGGAGCCAACTCTCCTGTTTATTTAAATAAAAATACCATCTCTCTTTCTAGTTCGAATGATGACTCAAAATTCATCAGTCATGATTCTACCTACTATCCCACACGACGGGTGGTTCAATGCAAGTCGCATAGAACTAGATCCTCTGATTCTGACGTTACCTCCATTTCATCTCAGGATGAAAATCTTCTCTTGCATAAGCAAGGATCAAGTATGTTTCTTCTCCAGCCCTTCAACTTTCCTTAACTCCTGCCTCCAATCTTTCCTTTTGAATCATTCATACCTATTAATGCTTAATAGTGTGATGAATCAAAAAATCATTCACTCAGCGAAATATTTATTTCTCTTCCAACGAATTATCTCTTTGTTGATTCTAAAGATCAAACTGGTAGAGAAGCTTTTGACATCAAAAACAAAAGAAAAAATTACAGTCAAAGAAATAAATGGACGAAGGAAGAAACTGATGCACTGGTTCGCGGTTGCAACAATGTCCGCTTTTCCTTTTCTTTTCTTTTCTTTGTTTTTTGTTTCTCTCAGAAATCTCAATTTGTCTTACACAATACCACTGCATCTTAATTTCCCTATCTATCAATCTAGTTTGCCATTGGGCAATGGAAAGCGATCCGTGATTCAGAGCCTCTCTTAGCCAAACGTTCCCCTGGAGATCTCAAAGATCGCTTTAGGTTAATTCACTCTTCTTGAACTTTTCCCCTGTTGACTACCAACTTATCATCAATTAACCATGAATGAAAAACAAAAGTCAGGAACCAAATCATACTGATTACCGATATTGTGTCTGTCTCAGAACTTACTTTCCAGATGCATACAAACAACATTATCCTAATGCCAAAACCCACATCTCATCTCGGGTTAGATCGGTGGATTCGGAAGGTAACCCGCTCTTTGGAGAAAATGCCATCAGACGTGAGCGTAAGCAATTTAGTGCTGCAGAGGACGCTGCTTTAAAGTGCGGTTACCTAAAGGCATGTTCTTCAACAATTCATGCTGTCTTCATCTTTCTTTTTTGACCCCTCCTGGTGATATCATACAAGTACATCTAAGCTCACATCTTTATTTGCTTGATAGTTTGGTACTGCCTGGAGTTCAATACAGAGAGATCCGATATTAGCATCACGAAAAGCTACCGACTTGAGAGATCGTTTCAGGAATGCATTTCCCGATCTTTAGTAGGTCCCAACTTGAATTTTTACCTCCGGCAAATCCTCAAACATTCTTTTTTCCCCAGTTAATGTCAAAATTTCACCTCGTTTAGTGCGGCTGCCGGGTACAAACCCCGATCAAGAAAGCCGACATCTGGCTCTGACCTCTATGAGTGCCTACTAGATCCACATCATCAACATGGGGCGTTTGACGCGATAGATTTATCTGTCTGTCCTTCTTCTCATGCGTATCAAATTAACAGCCATCCGCATGCAGATCAACATCAGCTTCCCTCGTTGGACTTTTTGAAGGCGTGTAGCGCCCAGGCGTTTTCACATTTGAGAATGATGTCTCCGGCTCTACAAACTAATATTCACCAGGATCACATTGACTCACGTTTGATGCCATCGGCTATGACCCCAGCCATCTCGCCTAACCTTACTAATACGACTCCCCGACCTGGCATCAAAACCCCTCGTCCAAACGATACGACGCCCCGACCACAACAAAAATTAACACCAATGAGTGCTCGGCACCTAACATCTCAAACCTGCTCTTCGATAGTGCATCCCAAGCCTCCAAAATCATTGCACAAGGCTCAAAGCTCGATGGATTTAACTCAATTCTCAAACCTACATCTGCTGGATTCATGTTTCAATCGTGACGTCCTTGGCATTCATTACTCCCCAACTTTCACCGATTATTTGGATTATGGTGATGTTTCAGCGCTGCAACATCCCGCTTCTGATTTTTGCCACATTTTGGGCCCTAAGCTAAATCTTAGTCCCAAAACTGCAAACAGATCTGATGAAACAAATGAGTCATTGGTAGTTTGTACCTTAGAACCTGAGGCTACTACGATGGCAGATATTATCAATTCTTCAGGCTGGGTACAAGGATTAAATCATGTTAATCAGCCTTGTCCTGACGAGTTCGATTTAAATGAATTCGTCAACAAAGAGAACTTTGAAAGCCACGATGATGCTTCTTGTCCGTCATCTTTAACATCCTCCAATACTTCAATGGATTCGACAAGCGACAGAGCAGTTTACATCGACAATATCGACTGCTTAACTGCACATCATCAAGTCATTGAATTTCGCTCCTCTTCATCGGGATACCAATCTTTGAATCCACACCTATCGCAACACAACTCTAGCTCAAAGACACTATCACCTTCACACGCTGAACAGCTTAATCAAAATACGCGCTTCTTGCAACACAATCAAAATCCAGATCATGAGCTATCGAATCAACATATCCAAAAAAACAACTTAAAAACTCCACACTCACATCTTCCACGTGAACCCACGCATTCACATCAAGAGTTTCTCTCAAATTTCATCAATCACACTCACTTTGATCAACACACTTTAAGTTCATTTGTCCATCCTGCTCTTGACCTCTCTTGCGCTCCATTACCAATTTCTATTCCTTCCATCCCTTTATCATCTTCAAACCTGGATTCATCCTTACCATCTACTCATAAATCTCAATAATATTTTTTTTTCATTCATTCTCATTGACAAACACAATGCTAATCCAAAAGCTTATTTTTCCCCTTCTTGCTCGGTGTATGAACAACAGTTAAACTAAACGCTTCTCCCTACACTAAGTTATTTATAGTTTGCTTATGCTTGGACTTGGGACCTTTTTTTTATTCACTTTTTTTTGTAATGAATCATCTATGAATAGATTATTTTTTTGTTATATTTTTGTCTGTCTTGTCTCGTCAGGACGATTTTCTTGATTTTTTTCTTTTTTTTTTTGGTGGTTTTTTAAGGATGCTATATATTATCTTGTTATATTTTTTATCGATTTCATATTTATACCCTGTTAAGCCATCCAACCAGTGATGCTGACTGATTTTCTTTGATTTAAATCTCTCATGTGCAACGAACATCATTTTAGGCTGACAAATGTGAATTTTGAAGAAGTGAAGCTTGACTTCAATCACCACAAACCATCAAATTATTCACTTCACCAACTTTTCTCCCAACTTTTTTCTCTCCACCATAGAATATAAATAAGTAAAATAAAGTATAAAAGTTGCTTCCCTTCCCCTTTTCCAGGACCCTTCTTGTTTCTCAGGGGCACCTTCTGACTCACAACTTCTACCTCACTTTTTCCTCATCCACCTATCCTCCCCAGCCTATCACCCACAAATAAAGCACTTGACTAATGCCCCCTCCTGATCCCATCCCCCCTGATCCTTGCCTGGCACTCCTGTCACCACAACACAACATCCTGGCTCACATGATGAAGGCCAGCTTCACGGCTCCAACTCATTACTGTTGTGTCCAACTGACATCAAACACATAAATGACACATACATCAAACTATGTCATGACTATGACATAGACAGGTCCTTGACGGATCATGTCTACTTCCATAAATTACTATCTCATGTACCCCACAACATGTTTATATATCTTGTTATCCAGGGTGGGTTGCTACGTTACACTACACTACAGGCCAAATTAGCGTAGCAAGGATTTTTTCCCCCAGGATTTGGTCAGTGTTAGCTGACGCTACAGGCCACTACGCTACATGTTAGTATAGTCCAATTTTTTTTTCCCCCAGAATTTCTGTAGTGTTAGATGAAATTAACCACCACTACACTAACAGGTAGGCCTGAGCCCCGTTTACCATGCCCCGCAGCATGTCCCGGGTGGTTCCCGCGGGGTACGGTCTACAGGGCCAGGAGGGGCACATCCCGTTAACCCCCTGGGTGATTTTGCAGGGGGAAGGGTGGGGGGCAATATAAGCTTATTTAAGAGAAATCAAAAGATCAATTTTCAAAAAAATAAAAAAAGATAAAAAAAGATAAAAAAAGATAAAAAAAGATAAAAAAAGATAAAAAAAGATAAAAAAAGATAAAAAAAGATAAAAAAAGATAAAAAAAGATAAAAAAAAGATAAAAAAAATGAAAAAAAAAGAGAAAAAAAACAAAAAAAGAGAAAAAAAAAAAAAACAAGTGTAAATAAAAAATGTGGATTTTTGGATGTTACACCGGTCGGAAATTTGGGAGTCTTAACAGGGTGTGACCGTGAGTCCACGGGTGGTTTTTGGGACGGGGTAACGGGCCGCCAAAAACTCATCCCAAATGCCCTGGGGCTCACCCCTACAAACAGGTAGCATAGCTTTTCAACCGCTAACAGAAATTCAGCTAAAAATTAGCGTAGCATGTGACTAATCCAACATTCAGCGTAGCGTAGCATGTGACTACACTAACATGTAGCGTAGCATTTGACTACACTAACATGTAGCGTAGCCAATCACACACTATGCTACACTTTGTTATGAATTGATCAACTTTTTATTTTTATTATATATATATATATATATATTTTCTTCAAATAACACCCACCCTGATCAACCAAGACAAAAAATAAGTTGAGTCACCCTTGAGGGCTCCCTCTGACAACCTGTAAGGTTTTTTTTATCAACCAATCAACTTTTTTTTTTAATTAGATGAATCAACACTTTTCATTTTTTTTTATGTTTTTTTTTTTCTTAAAAAAATACTCACCCACCCTGATTAATCAAAAAATAAGACGGTTAGTCACCTTCCAGGATATCCTCTCACACCCCAAAAGGTCTTTCTTATCAATCAATCAATTTTTTTCTTTTGTTTTAATGATACTCATTGATGTGTTTCTTTATTTTTTTATGTTTTTTTTTTTTTTCTTAGAATAACACTCACCCACCTTGATAAATCAAAAAAAAAATAAGTTGAGTCATCCTCCAACAAAAAGCCCTCAGCTCATCACAATCTCATACATCCATCTCAATCCTTGAACATAGTATTTTTCATTAGAATCATCAAATCACCAACTATCACATCACAAACTCTAAATCAAATTGATCTTGCAAACCGTTCACTTTCAGGCTTAGGTTCCGCAGAAAGGCTTGTGAATTTTGATATCTTCTTTATAATGAGTGCTCAATAGTCCAAAAAGGTCTACTGGTTGCAAAGTTATGGTGGTTCAAAGTTCATGTAAAAAAATAATCTATCTTTCATCCTTCAAATACGCAAAAATTCAGTTTGTAACATTCACAAAGCTCTCTGCCTGCACTCCTGACAGCCTTTCCAATTTTGATTATCATGGTAAAAGCCAATTTAAGTCCAAGTCCTCAGATATGAACTATCCAATTGATGATATTAAATATCTTTTTGCTCAATTTTTCTTAAACTTTGTTACTATTGCTACCTCTCCTAACTTCACGATCATGATATGATGGATGTTGATCAGAAATCCTGTTGATTTTAACTGACTTGATTGAGAATGATAGGTAGGAGATATAGCATAGTATCAAAAATAAGAAAAAAGATAAGCAGGAGCAAACACCTCTGTCTATTGGTAAAGGGTAATGTATTTCCCATTCAATCTGTCAAAATGAGTCAAACATTTTAAAAAGAAAGAGAAAAAAGAATCCATTGACAAACAGTTGTGGATTTTTTCATAAATATTTAATTAAAAGAAAGCTAATAACAGAAATCAATTAATAATATCAAAATTCTGTATGTTTAATTTTATAAAAAGTATTATTTTAAAAAAATGAAATAGTTTTTTGATCAGATAAATCTTGAAAGAAAAATTTTCTTAATCAAATAGATTTTTTTGTAAAACATCTCAAAAGTATTAAAATAGGTAAATAATAATTCAAATTTGAATTATTTGAAAAAAATAATTATAAATATACAAAACAAAATTTTATATCAATAAATAAAAAATCACATTTCAACACAAAGTTTTCAAACGTGAAATGAGATGAAATAATCATCAATTTGAAAAACTTTAAACTAATCAAGAATTAAAAATAACATAATTGATTGAAACTGTTTCTATTTTTGATTTTAATTTCACAGATTGAAATCAAGAAACAGAAAACCAAAGAATATTTTCAAAATAAATTTTTCTCTTTTTACAATAAAAGGCAATTAAATAAGATAAAATTATAATTATAAAAGTATAAAACAGTATCATTAATCCAAAAAAAATGCCGAAAAAACTAAAATATGATCCAAATAAAATTCTTATTATTATTTAAAATTTTATTATTAAAACAGCTGAAAACAAAAAGATTAAAATATTTATTAAATTGTTATTATCTTTATTCAAAATTATTTTTATTATTTAAATTTAGGGGATTAATATTCGCACCGCCCAAACCTGGTCGCGCACGGCCTTTTGGACCGTGTGGGGACGTCGCATTTTTTTTTTTTTTCAAATATTTTTTAAAAATACTTTTAGACGCCCTAAAATTACCAAATTTTTTTGGCAGCCTCCTGAGCACCCATGCTACACTTTCTGAGCTTTTTAGCTGAAAAAAAAATATGTAAGTACTCCTTAATTAAGGAGTACACAAAATCAAACAAAAAATATAAAAAAATACTTAACACGGGAAATTTGGTCCAAAAATTTTATCACAGGTATTTCAACCCTATTGGAATGTGGGACAAATATTTTTTCCACGGGGAAGCAAGAAAAAATGCTTTTGCATTTACTTTTGCAAAAAAAGGTGCATGTACAAAATTTTTGAAAAAGTAAACGTAAAAGCAACTTTTTTTGCTTCCCCGTGGAAAATTTTTTTATCCCGAATTCCAATAGGGTTGAAATATCTGTGACAAAATTTTTGGACCAAATTTCCCGCGTTAAGTATTTTTTTATATTCTTTGTTTGATTTTGTGTACTCCTTAATTGAGGAGTACTTACATATTTTTTTTTTGAGCTAAAAAGCTCAGAAAGTGTAGCATGGGTGCTCAGGAGGCTGCCAAAAAAATTTGGTAATTTTAGGGCGTCTAAAAGTATTTTTAAAAAATATTTGAAAAAAAAAAAAAATGCGACGTCCCCACACGGTCCAAAAGGCCGTGCGCGACCAGGTTTGGGCGGTGCGAATATTAATCCCCTAAATTTAATTCATTTCTGAAATAGGAGTGAAATTTGATTTTATCGAAATTAATAATCAATTAGATTGATTGTTAAAAATTGTAAAATAAATTCATGCAGTCAAATGATTGAAAAACAAACTGAAGTTTCCAAAATTTAACAGAATCTTTATGCTGGGATCCTACTGGATGAAGATGGTGTCTCATATATTATTTTAATTATTTTTATGGTTCATAAGTATGAGCTTCTTTTTTTTTTCTTCAGTAATCCTATTTTTGTCTGCTACACTCTTGGTTAACGCTAACGGGTACCATTGCTACACTACATGTTAGCTTAGTTTTTTGACTCGCTAACACCGCTACCATACCGCTACAGGGAAATATGAGGAGTGTTAGCTGGTTTTATTATGGCTCAGCTAACGCTACAAAAAAAAATTCATTTTTTTGTAGGGTTAGTGTTTAAAATCATGTGTTAACTTTAACTTCTGGTTAGCTTAGCACAAAGTGCTAAGACTGAAGAAAATCTGGATTGATTGTGTGATGATCAAAGGATCAGTGAAATGAATAAGAGATGATCAAAGGATCATTGAAACTAATATAAAATGATCAATGGATTAGTGACAATAAAACTCACTGTCAATGGACAAGTAAGAGTGATTGGAGCAGTTGGATGACTTGTTTGTCTCGGAACTGGTTGAAAATGAACAAGAACCAATGATGATTTTATTTCATATTATAGGTTTATATACCCTTAGTTGAACACCCCTGGCATTGTATGGCCCGGGGTTAAGCAGAAATGAGGAAAAATCTAGTTACAACTGTTTGATTTAAGGAGTCAGCTCAAGTGAGCAGTTAGAATTTCAACAAACACTACGCTACACTAACGCTAACTGTAGCGTAGCTGACCCACCCTTGATGTTATGTTTAGTCTGTTTTTCCTTATGCAATAATATCTTTTCTTTCTCTTGCTAAACTCATTAATTATGAGCCATCTTGCAAATATAATTAGAAGTTATAAGTAGTTCATTAGTGAATAATTAATATAATCAAAGATTTGTGAAAACACGCTGTGAGACTCTAAAAGAGGCTAAAGTTGATTTTAACCCTTATAGCAGAATTTAGGAAAGTATCATGGAGTGAAGACTCTGCCTTCCTGGGGTGACAAGAGAGTCTGAGAAGGATTTAGTGATGGGATGACAGGGAGCAAGGCTACACCTGTTGATTGAAAGAAAGATTAGAAGTTTAAGAGAGTGTTTCCAGCACTCAGATTTGGTTTGGAAAAGAAAAGGGGCAAGACAGAAGGATAGCTGTGGGAGCAGGGGATATGAGTCAAGTCCTATGTGGCTCCTTTAAGGAAGGGGAATAATGTGAGCAATGGCTACACACTGAAGGTTCAATGAATTTTCAGTATTTAAAGAAAAGGGGCAAGACAGCAGGATAGCTGTGGGAGCAGGGGATATGAGTCTATTCCTCTGTGGCTCCTTTAAGGAAGGGGAATAATGTGAGCAATGGCTACACACTGAAGGTTCAATGAATTTTCAGTATTTATTTCTTTCAAGGTATGTATGTAAGTGTTATTTATAAATTGTGGAGTGGTGTAAGATAAGGGTAACTATATTTAAAAATAATTTATACATATTTCTCTGATAAATCAGATGGGGGAAAACACTGAGGAGAGGGCTCCTTTTATAGATGAGGAATAGAAGCAGAGAGAACATTCTTAACTCCTTCCAGGTTCTAGAATCCTGTCAGTGAGGCCATGGGAAAAAAAGAAGTGATCCACTGTGGGAAAACAAATAGAGTGATGTAATGTGAAATAATCCCTTGGCACTGCATGGGAGTATTGGCTATGTACAAGATGTATGTAGTATGTATTATGTGGTATTGACTATGGTTAGAATGATAAATAAATATGGAATAAAATCATAAGTATATATTTTATCTTGAATAACACTAAGTACCTCTTCTTGAGTCTTCTTCCTTAAATATCTTTTAAACTAGTGAACTTTGTGATATGCTTCTGGTGAGTGACTAGGGGTAAAATTAAGTGTAGAATCCAAAATGTAATAACAATTAAGTAATTTTTAGTCCTTGATGGTGAAAAATAAAAAAATTTATTTAATCCTTAAATAACTACCACAATGTGTAGTAAAATTTTCTGTGTGAAAATTTAACCAAACCATAAGTTTAGGGAGGTTTGTGTAAACAAAAAGAAGATAGTATTACAATAGTCTCATAGTAACTCCGCTATCATAGGGAAAGTGGTGATTTAGTATTGAAATTCTCATATATCCAGTTATTCCTTCGCTAAGCACAGCTGTGAATAGTATTGCTCATCAACTAAGTCATTAATCTTGTTTCAAATAAAATAAGCAAAAATAATAATACAGTATAAATAGTGTTCCTTTTCTGTTCTCTTCCTCTCCATTATCTTTTGAAGAAATTTTGATTTAAATGTCCTAAGACCAGACTTTTATTTCAGAAAAGAAAGAAAATGACAAAGGTTAAACATTTTTTTAGAATAAAATAAAATGATGAATTTAAATAAGAAAAGAATAAAAGAACCAACAGGCTGTTATGATATTTTTGTCTTTCAACAAATATTGGAGAACATAAGAATAGTTTTAATGGAAACAGAAACTATAAAAAGAAGTTAGATTTTTTTAGAATAAAATAAAATGATGAATTTAAATAAGAAAAGAATAAAAGAACCAACAGGCTGTTATGATATTTTTATCTTTCAACAAATATTGGAGAACATAGGAATAGTTTTAATGGAAACGGAAACTATAAAAAGAAGTTAGATTTTTAATTAATGACTTTTAAATATAACTTAATAATCTTACTGAAACAGTGAGGCTAAAAGATCTTGAGTGTGACAAGTCTTTTTAAATTGAGTTCTTGAGCTATGTTTATCTGTTTTGAAATGAGAAGATTGTTAGTTTTGAGTTGTAAGAATGTGTGTTGAATCACAATTGATATACCAAGTGAGCTTTGCGAACTTGAGGTGAAGAGTGAACTTTGATCTTGAGGTTGAAGTTTTAAGAAGTTTTTAAGATTTTCGAGTTTTAATTAATTTTGATGATTTAAAAAGAAAATTCTAATTTAGAGTATTCACACCCTTGTAGTGTTTTTGATTTTAAATAAAAATGAAAAAGGGGCTAAGTTCAACACGCCGTCATGATTCAACACACAGATGTTGTGCTGCATGTAGCATTGACTAGTAAGATGAGGGATTTCTCATCACAAGCTTTTGTTAGTCCGTCGGCTATCATCTCTTCACGCGGAATGAGTTTAAGAAGAATGTTGCCTCCATTGAAATTTGTTCTGAGACATATAGTTTTCAAATCAACGTGCTTTGATTTGGAGTTTGAGCCAAATTTTTTTATTTTATCATCGAGTCCTTTATTGTCAATGTGAAAAATTGTGGGTTGTAGAGACATTCTCCATAGATCAGAAATTAATTGCTTGAGCCAGGAACATTCGTCTTGAATGTCGGAGAGAGAATTTAATTCAGCGTCAGTGGAATTTTTGACAATGTTCCGCTGTTTTCGACTGGTCCACGACAAGGCTGACCCTCTAGATTGGCAGATAAATCCTGATTGAGACATTCGAGTTTCAGTATCATCCGCCCATGTTGCGTTGCTAAATGAAACAATTTGGTGTAGATCTTGCTTCTTTCCTAGAGTCAGTGCATAATGGATTGTCCCCTTAAGATATTTCTGTTAGCGGGTAACCACAAGCGCAGTTCTGACTGCGGCGGCTGTGAGAAGAAGAAACAAAAAGTAAAAATAAAAAAATAAAAAATTGTATCAACTCATGATATGTTAGCTGATATGTTGACCAAGCCCCTGGGTGCAACAAAAATTCAAAAAGCAAAACTGGACGTCAGGATCTGCACATGTAGTTAAGGAGGAGTGTTAGCGGGTAACCACAAGCGCAGTTCTGACTGCGGCGGCTGTGAGAAGAAGAAACAAAAAGTAAAAATTAAAAAATAATAAATTTGAATAATAAATAAAAACAATTATTCAACTTCAAATTCCACAACTTAACCACAAATCAATCAAAGACCTACAAGGCTTCAGATTATCTAGCTGTTCAGGAGGAGTGAGGTGAAGGATCAGTGGAGGTGAAAAATTGGTTTTTTATTTTCATTTAA
>JNCO01006404.1:0-12896 GCA_000785685.1 Uromyces viciae-fabae | reverse complement strand
ATTATGTTTATATATATATATATATATATTTGTAAAAAAGAAAAAAAGAAGAGTAAAGAGAGAAGAGAAAAAAAAAGAGAATAACAGAGGTTAAACCAAATGGGTACTAGAACCATTAACATTATGATTAAGGAGATTATTAAGATGATTAATATGTTGTTTATGATTAACATTATAATCAGAAGGAAGAGGAAGAGCAGAAGAAGCGGAAGAAGACGGAGAGGAAGAAGAAGTGGGGAGATTATGATTCAATTGAAGATTCCACACAGGTTTAGGAGGTAAAGGATGATGAAGTAAATTATTTCGATTTGAAGAAAGTGAAATAGTAGTAACTTTAACTTCTTTTGAATTTTGACCAGCTAAATTAAGGTTTGGATGGTGTTGAGGTGGTTGTGTATCGCGAGGTGGAAAAGGATGAGGATGTAAATTTTTGAAATCAGGGTCAAACCCATTGGAAGCGGGTCCATTAAATGGAACATGTGGGTGATGATGAAGAGGATGATGTTGATGTTGTTGAGATGGGGGCGGTAATGGGGAAGAAAATGATGAGGGGCCTGGTCCAGAGTGTTGATATGAAGAAGTATCAGTGACAAGAGGGGTTGGATGAGGACCCATGGTATGTATTGAATTATAACCAGATTCAGGAGTTTGGCCATGATGGAAAACTGCAGGTAGATTGTTATTAGGGCCAAATTTGTGATCGGGTAGTAAAATATTATTATTAGGTTGAATTTGAGGGAGTGATGGTATTGGAATGGTGCCAATGAGTGTGGGATTTTTTGATTCGGCAGCAACGTGGTACGATGGTTGGACAAACGGCGGCGGTGGGGTCATTACACCAGGCGGAGCCATATTGATTGGTAATGGAGGAAGCATGCCTGATAGATGATGAGATGGGACTGGATAGGTCGGAGGTGAAGTTGTGGAGCCGGGCAAGTGGTAAGAAGGATGCGGAAACATCCTATAATGATGAGGGGGGATATGATTCAAGCAAGGGTCTGATGGGAATGAGTTTGGAGACTCGGAAGATGGATGTGTCACATAGTTTGAATACAAGGGAGTTTGATAAGGTACAGTAATGGATTGATTGTCGACTTCGATTATGGTAACTTCTTCATAGCCATGTGCTTTGGCATTTGGATCAAAGCTGGTGGCACTGGGGCGAAGTTTGGCAAGTGGTTTATTAGGGCGGGTAGAGTCAGACTTTAGCTTGACATTTGAAGCTAATTTTTTTGATTCAATGGTTACACCAGTTTCACCGGATAGTGATTCAGAGTGAGATTGTAATTTAGAGTTGCTAGTGGTGGCACTGAGACGATCTTCTTCTGGGCCAACACCGGAGGAAGAGGTTGAACCTGCTGTACTCTCACCAGTGCTATTTTCGGTCGATGAATGATTAGAATTGGCAAAGATTCTATTCCTCGCTTGAAGATAAGCAGCCTGCCTTTCTTCGTAACTCATTTCGTTTCGCCTAGATTCAGAGAGACTGCCATCGGTGGAGGATGCAGAAGAGGCGGTAGATGGCATCAAATTACGATTAGTTGGACGAGAAGATTGAGATAAGGTACGAGACATAATCTTGAAGGTTTTAGGTTGAGAGGTAGATGAGCTTGTGGCAGTTGTATTGGGATTATTAGAGCAAGAGGGAGATGAAGGTTCGATCTTGTCACTCGAGTGAGTTGAGTTTGTTGATAAGGCGCTTAATGAGTGATTGGGAGTGAGATTGATATCAGTGTTAGATGGGGAAGCATCCTGACGAACGATCAAGCTCTCCAAACGAATGTTAGGCCTGTTATGAATAAGTCAGACTCTGTTAAGCATGTTAGAAGCAGTTGATAATATGAGCTTACCAAGCGGAAGTAGGAGTCTTTTCCATCAAGATCTGATTTGATTCGACGAGTCTCTTAATTCCGAACGAGTCTCCAAGACGATGAACAAGCATACGTTGATACGAATTGAGTGAGTTTGAGAAGGAAGAACTGAGAGACTGTCGTTGAAGACTAGATAGAAATGAGGAATGAGTATTAGTATTAATATTTTTTGAATGAATGAATGAAACAAATGTTTACGTTGATGAAATGAATTTTCCCATCTCTGATTCAGCCAGAAGAAGTATCTGTTTATCTCTGATAGTTCCAGTCATCATTGCTTCTACTATTGTAGGATCCAATGAGTTTTGTTGTTCGTTTTTGTTCATTTTTTTTAATTTTTTTTAATTTTTTTTTATTTTTTTATTTATTTTTTTTGTAAATTTTTTTCTTTGAAAACTCACAATCCGATCGCAAGTGAGATCGGGGACGGGGGTACCCGTTTGAAATTTAAATCAAGCTCAGGTCCAAAGACAAAAAGAATTTGTCAAAACAACTAATCAAATTCACTACAACTGAATAAAGAAAAATTTTATGGGTAAAATTCAAAAAAAAAAAAAATTAGATCATCACTAAAATAAGAGATAATTTTTGAATCATCTAAACTCTTTGTAAGTTAAACTTACTTCATAGAAGAAAAAAATTAAATTTATCTAATTATGGATAGGAAATTTCTTCATAAATCATGTTTCAAAGATAAGAAAAAAATACAAAGGATATGAATCCAAAAAGTTAAGATAAAATATATATAATTTGCGATATAAATCTGAATTGTTTTTTTTTTTTTGAGAAAATATACTTATCATTTCTATACTAATGGAGATATTTATTATTAGTTCAAAATTCATGATTAATTGACATCAAGTGACATCCACAAGTAAAAAGGTCCATTTAAACTCAGTTATTCCTATTGGAATCAAGTGGTTTCGCTGGTGAAAATACACTTTACCTCATATATTCTGTAAATTTTTTTGGTAACATTTGTTTTTTGAAATTTATTTATGGCTAATTAAATAAAAATTTTAGAACAAAGACATACAAAATGCAAATTTATTCCCATCAACCCTCAACCTTCCATTTTAAAAATAATTGAAATTGTACTTTTGCTATCATCCGAAAATTTCAACTACTAAAATAAAAAATATTACAATGCAAGAGATATAAAAGATAGATTCATTCAAAAAAAAAAAAAAAAACTACCTTTATCAACTTTCAATAAAAGGAATCACATTCAAAGTATCAATTCTTGCATATTTATCTCCATTCACCAAATTTCCTGCCCATTTTTCCCATTATCAACTTTAATGAAGAAAAATTTTCTAAAAATTAATTAAAAAAAAGTAGACCTTTGATCAGAGACTTTTGTAATAGTTAGATCTTTCAATTCTAAAAAACTTTTTATTTTCATTTTAAAAAGGTCATTCATTTCAGTTAAACTTTTGAAAAGTAATAAGGTGGGTATTATGGTAGAAAATACCTTCATGATCACTAAATGATTATCTTAGCATACAGGTATTTTTTCAAAAAAAAATAATAATAATAATGTTTCCTTACTTCCCTTCCTGAAGGAAATTTAAATTGATATTCTATCCCTTTTGTGATTTTAGGATTAATTTTTAAGGTGGTCAGAACATTTAAAAAACTTGATATATTGTGAAAACAAATCTTGCTTGTGAATACTAATTTTATTTGCTTTACTTGTAAATTTAATTCCCCTAAAAAGTTGAATTATGATAAGCCTTTAGTTTCTTGGTTACCCTTTTGGTACTCAAATACAATCTTTATAACAAAGAAGAATGATTTTGGGACTTGACTTCTTTGTTCTTAAAAATTTTCATTTTATATTTTTTTGAGGGGTTTGTACGGTCAAGTGTTAGAATATGGGGGATTGAGCGCCCCTTGGGGTCCACTATTTTGTATTTTTTTTGTGATTTATCTCTTCCTTTTTTCACAGCTAAAAAAGTTTCTATTGATGGCTGATTTGATTAAAATTTTTGCATATGTATGTGTGTATAAATGTTATCTAAACTATATATATATATATATATGCTTTAAGTTTGGAAAAATTGGCTAAAACTTCATAGAAATGTGCTTTGAAATTTTAAATATTCTTCAGTTGAAATTTGTAAATAAAAAAATAAATCCCTGATGAATTTCTGGGGCTTTGGGAATGAAAGATTGATATTTATTTCTCTAAAAAAAAAAATTACAAATGAATCTTCTGATTTGTGCACTTTATATGGATATTTCATCGTAATCAAATATCCTTTTTATTGCAGCTGTATAGATTTCTCATGAGTATGTGATATGAAAAATAAATTAAAAAATAGGAAGTTCAATATGATTTATTAGCATTTAACATATTTAGCATTGCAACACCACTATAAATTTGACTGATCAAACATTATTTTTACAGGATTTGTTTGTACCAGCCATCCACGACCCCCATTTCCAAACCCTCTTATTGTTAGGCTAAGGATCCTCCCCCCCCCCCCCCCCTAACTTTTTTGCCAGTTGTCTTTAGGCCCCCTAGCACACAGGATTAAGAATTTGATTAATCAACACTCATTTCCTACGTCATGGGAGTTTCATATCAATTTCAACAATGCAATAAGATTGTGTGTTGTCCGAATCCAACCAACTTCGGGGGTTTATTAACTTGCCACCTCTTTTTTTCATGAAATCAAGATGATTTACTTTTAAATAGGATTTTTTTTGGAATATTATATTAGCCCACGAGACTCAAACCGTTACTTATAAATCATTTGCTTTTTATTTTAAAAAAAAATAATAAGTAAAACTACAAGTTCCCCTCAAAAGGGCTTGGTATCAGAATTAATTTATGAAATGAAAATAAAAGTGAAATCTTTCTGCTACAATCAATGTGCTAGATTTTTGGATTCATCTTTAGCGTTTTCTGTGAACATGAATGTACCAGAAATTGGATCGGCTGAAAATAATTATAAAATTCAGAGAAGAAAAAAAAAAAAAAACATCATCTCTAAGTTCTCCAAAAGAGTCATAAACTTGAGCCTTTCGTCATTTTTTTTTTCTCTCTATAGAACGGAAAGAAAGAGCTTACATAAGTTTGCTTCTGTTACAAATTGACGCAAGTTGAAATGATATCTTGTGGGATGATTTTGATTGAACTGTTTTAATGATTCCGCTGAAGGCTGGCCTTGATAAAGCAGGAAAGCGTATCTATGGAAGCCGGTTCCTTCTGGTGGAGTGGGTCGTTCATAAGGAGTGATAGGCTCGGTAGTAAATTGCAAATCAAAGTATGGCTTGTTGTGGATTAGTTTAACCTGTGTTGCGAGCATGTGACGAAAAGGACTTGGATATTCGATGAGAGAAGCAAATTCTTTTAGCTTTATTCCTTTGAACACATGGAAAAACGGCAATTATTCACCCTAAGCTACTATTGATTCTGCTCGGTACATCTGGATCTATCATTATAAATGTATAGGTTGAACTCAACGACAAAGCATTACTAGCAGGGGACTGATCGGGCGGCAATCTGACTTGTATTTTAGGTTGCCGCTTGGTCAATTCTTGCGGGACTCGCTGGCCCGGGAAAAACACCGTACTAAACACAGTCTCCGGCTGATATGTCACCTGATGAAAAACAAAAAATGGATTAGCTCCGAAGGGCACCGAAAGGTTCGGCCCAAATATCCACAGGTGCTCGAGCGGTTTTCAATTTGGCGACTTTGGCAGGGGAGAACTTACTCTCATAGTCGCAATCGGCTCAAAGCGAGGTAACAAATCGGGAACAACTCCGCCTACCACAAAAGCTATCCACGGTCGATTCAAGCATCAGAAATTGCACCAGTAAGCTCGATTACACAGTGGCATGCCACCACTTGTGTAGTCAGTTTTGAAGTCAGAAAAAAAATCATTACCATTCATTGTATCTTTAAGAAGCTGTGAAGTAGGTGCCGTTATGGTAGTGTCGTTTCGGTCTCCTTGATTAGCATAAGCTAACAATGGGAGCCATACGCTCATTTGGAGAACTACCAGTTTTGGAAACATGGTTTGATATGATCAAAGTTTAGAGGGAGAATAAACTGTTGAGCGAACGGAATCAAGTGAACTATTTTTTTTTGGTTTTCTTCTCTTCGAAGGAATTTCTATGTCAAGGACCAGGTCAATTGAAACTTGGAGGGGAGTAAAAGTTAAAACCAAGCGGTGGTGAACGATGACACCCAAACGGTTAAAAGATGTTCATTTGCTGATACGTCGCAGTACACGTTAGAATTTAGATATATCCTTGAATTATGTGTTATTCCTGTCTCTCGCTCATTCGAGTAATTTCTCATTTGGTAAAAAATGTTTAAAAAACTAAGAATATCTATTTATTCCAGAAAAATTGATCTTTTTCTACAACTCTCTGAACGTGAATCTGATATTCCTCGGATAAAATCATCAGCTTCTCGAAGCGTTTAACTAATCAGCAATTAGTTTAAAATAAGTGATAGACGCAGGTAGCTAGTTGTCACTCGTGAAATATTTTTGAATTGGGATTCTTGGGCAAGTATCTATCGAGCTGAAATTGCGTATGGATGCAAGGAAGCTCAATCCCCAATGTATTAACAAACTCGTATTGCAGACGAGAGCTGTTCTTCTCTCAACAACCACCAAACCCTTCAGCAAAGTTAAGAATATGTTAGCGTCCATAGAAGAATTTCAAACAGGTTTTCTTTCCCTGTCAGAGATGAAAGTTTTTTAAATCACTCCATTCAAAACACTACGTGTCTCTAACTTAACTAATTCCCCACTTCTCCGGCTCCAGGGGGACTCCGAAGGGGTTCGGAGTGCCCCCCCTGGAGCTGAAGAAGTTGGCAATTAGTTGAGTTACACGTGTCTATTAGCGTCGGAAATATCTGAGTAAATAACCATTGATTGAAATAGATTATTCAAAGAAAAATTGCTTATAAGACTCACTCTTACTATCTGGACTCATCTTCTGGTTCATAGTTCCATAGAGATGACGTACCTCTTCATACAGGGGGATTCAGTGGAAAATTGGATGAGATCAGGATACCTCAATTTACTGTTTTCAACCAATAACACCACAGGAACACATTGCAATCCTATCCTCATGTAGCAAGCCAATGTGCATTTCCTACTGGCATTGCTGATGAAAATATAATTGGCAAAACTAGGACCAAACTAAATTTCATAGGACAAGTTAGTGAGAAGCAGAACAAGGAATGTAATGATGAAAAAGATAAGGTAAGAACAAAAATAACCAACAGTAGTAATGATAGAAGACTGAGAGAAGAGGTCAGGATAATTTGATGTTTAGATTAAGATGGGAAATAGCGAGCTGAAGATGTATTAAGGTGATTTTAGTTAAGAAGGTTTTATGAATAAGAAAAGGAATAAGAAAATATTGAAATATAGGTTCTTACTGCAAGGGATAGTGGACTGAAACTTATAATCAGCACGATCTAGAAGAACTAGTATCAAGACAACTAGAATAGAAAAATATGAAAAGAAAAGAAAACAAAGAAAGAAATTGTTTTTAAGAAAAGAAATTATCGATTAGTAATCTGGAAAAGATTTAGGCTGAATCAGATAAATGAAAATACCCGAGCATTGAGAGGGTTGATTTGAGGAGTACAATCGGTCGACGCAAGTTGTACTAGTAAATGGTTGAGTATTCTTGAGATGATACTCAAGAGAAGAAGAAAGAGAGTCGACGAGAGAACAGAAAAAAGAATAAAGGAAATGAAGCCGAATAAAATAATTAAAGTAAGACTCTAAATATGGTGTGTTTGCACCCATAAGGATTCTATTATTCCAACAATTGCCTCACATGCAGCCACTTGAACACAGTCAGAAAAAGGGAAATAAATGCCTCAAGCTGTATTTCCTCCATAATATTGCCTGTAAGAGTCTTCTCAATTCTCTTATGGATATTTAGGGATCCATAAGTAGAGTTATAATAAAATCTCAAAACAAGTGGTAACCAACCATAAAATCACCCAACATGGACATTCCTAGGAGAAGTACCTCATGAATCAGGCAGCTCCAAAGAAAAAAGTCAATCTTTAGCAATATGATGTCATGAATTGGTCATGAATCAAATATGATTCCAAAAAAAATTGCCATATTTGAGGCGCCTGAATAAGGCTCATAGTATACAGTGACTATATTGGTGGGTATATTGGTGGGTATATTGGTGGGTATATTGGTATGATCTCACACCATAGGTTATTCAGCTGAACCACCTATCTTCTACATACTTGGAAAGTGTGGTTAAGTGGTTTGTTGGACCCAGTTTTCTGTATAATGGGAGGAAGCCTGCCATGCTTCAATGATCATTTGATGCAAACAACTTGAGATTAAATTAAAAGCAACAACCTTCTTCCGTTTGGGCCTCAAGGTCAATCATTTGTCTTAGATCCTTAATTAACTTCTATCTTCAACTTCTTCCAGCTCCAACTTATAATTCCAAGAATCATTCAGTTTGATAATTACTTCAACACTGTGTCTGTGAGATAACTCCTTCACTGGTCATTTATATATCCCTCTTTAGCATCAAGCTAAATTCTTTTCCAGGACTATTGTAAGGCATAAGACTTGTGTTCTTTGAATCAACATAAATTTTCCAACTTTAAAATGCTTGCCTCTTTTAATCTGATAGTTGGATCCTGCTATAGGGTTGCTTGATGTGGTCTTTGAACATTCCACCTCAAATTTCAGGAGTAGATCTCTGCTCTTGCTGGACCCTTCCTTTCTCATGGTTGAATTGTAGCTGGTATTCTTCATTGCACTGTTGGTGAAATCATATAAAATCTTCTTAAGATCTACCTCATCTACCTGCTTTTCAAAAGTTCACCAATTTTGTGCTGAGGCATCTCCTTGACTTTTACCTGTATCAAACCCATTCTCATACAGGCACACAATTCCTGTTAATCTTGTTTTTACTCAAAAATATCAGCCTAAAACATCTTCCTTGCCTCAAATCATGCCTCATATTTCATTTTTGTCAGGGTTTACCTTCTATTCTTTCTGCTTCCTTTTTTGATGGAATCTCATTCATTTCTCATACCATCAACTAATGTTCTTGCTATTTTATCATAATTCTTATTCTTAGAGAATCAAGGCTGGTTGAGTGTTGAAATTTCAGCTCTTATTTCTGACTCTCACGTTCTCAAGCTCTCACCTCAAGTTAAAATTTTATTCAATCTCAACTTGTCAGTTTAGTAATATGCTAATCAGCATATTGAAGTTAAAATATTGAAATATCTAGTCTTCTTGTGTTGAAGTAAAACAAAATTAGTTCTTCTTGTGTTGAAGTAAAACAAATATAGTTCTTCTTTTGTTGAAGTAAAACAAATAGTTCTTCTTGTGTTGAAGTAAAACAAATATAGTTCTTCTTTTGTTGAAGTAAAACAAATAGTTCTTCTTGTGTTGAAGTAAAACAAATATAGTTCTTCTTTTGTTGAAGTAAAACAAATAGTTCTTCTTGTGTTGAAGTAAAACAAATATAGTTCTTCTTTTGTTGAAGTAAAACAAATAGTTCTTCTTGTGTTGAAGTAAAACAAATATAGTTCTTCTTTTGTTGAAGTAAAACAAATAGTTCTTCTTGTGTTGTTTTTCTATTTTCGCCAGTCAGTCGAGCATTTGGCTAGTTCATCAATTTTCTTCTCAAAATTATAATTCTTGAGTCGAAAATTTCTTCATTGAGTGGACTGAGTCAAGGGTTGAAAGGTCTTATGAATAGACTCTGAAGGAAAGCTCTTGTAAACAGAAGTAGCAGGTTGATCTCTTTGTGGAATGGTGGATTGAACAGAGTGATTTGATTCATCTAATGATTCTGGTGGGGTTTTGAGAGGTGCAAGGATATTCATGTACATAATTAATTTTGTTTCATTTTACCTAGTATATTATTTTTCTTCATCATTATAAAAAAAGTATCAGCAATAGTCATCCAAATTATTGATGTTTTTGGATCATCCAAGAAATATGCATTGATTCATGTGCATTAAGCATCATCTGGTGCTTGTTTCTTGAGTGCATAGTTTTTTAATTTGATTTTTTAATTCTTTGAGTAGCTTTACAAGTGCAATTTCAAGTTGCTTCTTCTGCTCAGTAGAGCAAATCCCTATCCTTCTAGTCTACCTCACCTATCTCCACAAGTTGCCAACTTGATTTATCAAGAAGAAACAATAGTCCAATTGCTACAATCTCCCAACCATGCAATATTAATCTGATGGCCGGGAAGCAGGGATGTAAAACTTAATGAGTAAACTGACACAATGACTGAGGAAGTATTTGGCCTGGATCATTCCTGATTTATCAGCAATAAAGAAGGCCCCCCCATAATGTTGTTGAGGAAATGCATGCCAAGCCTACACCTAACTTGCTGCTTCATAGAGGCCTTAGTGCTTTAAATTAACTACTTTCCTGGACATTGTGCTGCAAACTCTCCTGTCCAGAATCCAGAAGATAAAATACCACTGTGGAAATTTAGCAGTAGCCAGGAGGCTTGTAAACACAGCAACAATTGCCCATATGATGGTATATGCGCCTTTCTTTCTTTATATTCATATTCTCGTTCTTGTTTCTTTCACCAAGGGTTGCTTCTGAGATTCACATTGCTGTGGTGTAAAACATTAAAAGCCCAAATTTCCATCAGAAAAAGGAAAACGAAAAAAAGGGAGGTAGAATACTGCGTATGTTGTAATTGCAATAGTGACACAAGAATAACTATTTTAGTTTTAAAAAATACAAAAACAATGTGCATCTACAATCTTTAAGCTTGTTCGGAAAGGTGCATAATTTTGGATAACAAAAACGAGAGAGAGAAAAAAAGATCCGAGTCTTTCAATAAAAAATGATTCAGCAAAGTGACTTTCAGTCAATACCGACCAGAACACGAAATTTTAGCATAAAAATTGATATATACATTGAATATATTTAGTTTAAATAATAAAATTTTATACGCAAACCATTTCGTCACACTGAGCGTTAGAACAAACGAAATTAGTTCCAATGTGTGGATTGTAGCCAACGATAGGCTGATGAAGAGCTCTATCACTGTAGAAAGGAAGATAAGAAGCAGTAACACGGAGCAAATCCACTAAATCAGGATGAAGCGGCAAAATCGAATCACGAATGAGCAAGACAAGAGATAAAAGCTTACCCATGTTGGTGAAAGTGATTATCAACAGACTGCAGCACTGAAGCGTTCAAAGTCCAGTTACAATCCGGACATTCAATACCTGGTGGAGTGACTTTGGAGGGTCTTAAACTATTGTTAGAGCAAGCGGGGCAGGGAGATGAGGGAGTAAGGAGAGCGGAGAGAAGTGTTCTTGCGTAATTGTCTGGTTGGATTGTAGAAGCAGTGCTATCCATGGAAGCATCAGCATCTCTAATTACATCGTGCATCTCGTACTCGGCAAAAATCTGGGAAGGATCAATTTCAATATCCAATAGTTCCTCTTCGATTGACATATCATTGTCTAGATGCGTTTCAAAAAAAAAAAAAACCTTGAGTCACATTATTGAGAGTTCTGTGCCCAGCACACGTACCTTCGGCTTCTTCAATTAAATCGTCCGTTGCGAAGGCTTGACTACTAAGCAAATCCTCCCACTGTCGATTCATTTGTCTGATGTGCCGCCTTCCGATAGCCTCAGCCATCATTTCTTCCCTATTTGAAGCGATATCATCAACACCTCTGCGTGTTCCAATGGTGAATGCATCAAGCAAAGGTCTATGCACATTTGATCTATTTTTGCGTTCAATGCTTCTTAGTCTATTAGCGGCTTGTTGACGAAGTTCAGATGGAGATTGATTCGCTCGATTGATTTTTGAGACGTAGGCACGGGATAGAGGAGTGGGTGAGCTCATGGGGGTATTTCCGGAAGCAGAAGAGCGTGGACTAGGTTTTGAGGAGGGTTGTTTCCAAGCACGAGATCTTTGATGAGAGAATCTCGAATTTGAATTGGCGCGTTGATTTGATACTGATCCAGGACTACTAGATCCAATAAGGTCGAAAATGCCAATGTTGTTTTGATCATCATCACCGGTATTCATCAGGCTGCAGTCAGATGGTGGCATTTCAGCTTCCGATTCGTCCATTTCGCTTGAGGGCAGGGTTGGAATAGATATTTTCCCAAGTGTGAGTCCAGGAGATATGTCTATATAATTTGATGTCGCGTTGAAACTTGAAGTGCTTTCAGGTTGCTTTTGAGGTTGAATTTGGATATTTGGTAAATTGAGGACGCGTTTGGCATCGGGTGTTGTTGGCTCCAAGGTCAAGTGCGCGCCAAAGGGCGCCCGCCCCGCACCTGCGCACCCGGCGCGCCCTTGTTTATGAAAAAGGGGTAGGCGCGCACTCAGTAGACTATAGACCTTAGTACTTGGTGACCATCGCTCAGGAGTCAACAGAAGAAACGAGACCGATCATTTATTGACACTGGGAAAACAGTCCTGATGATGCAGAGAGAAGAAAATTCAATCATTTTCGGGTTTGCCTTGCTCAGTTGGGACGGCAACAAACCAAGCTTGGCTTCATTTTAATGTGTATCTATTAATCAACGCTCAGCACCCAGAAGTTCTGAAGGTTTCGGAACCAAGTTCATGGCACATGCTATGTTAAATTGGCAGACAACTCAAAACGAAAAGGAAAAGGTTTTCACTCTATTAACCTCAATAACACAGCTTATGATAAACCCACATCTTATTGCTAGCGGTGCGAATTGCTCGGATCCAAGTTTGTTCATCTTCAATAGTTGTTTTAAATCTTATGAATCCTAGATCAAGTTTGACATATAGTAGATGAGTAAAATAAATGGAGTCCACATCGCCGCCATCATTAGAAATAACAACAGTGGGCCACTACGCTGCGTTACACTTTTTGACCAAAAACTTGTAGCGTAGCGGTCATTTTTCAAACTTAGAAGTGAGTAGCATTAGCTCAATTTGTACTTGCACTAAGCTACCATGTAGTCTAACAATTTTTTTTTTTGGGAGCCTGTAGCGTTAGTTGTCAAATTTTCAAAGTTAAAAAA
>JNCO01006403.1:0-13070 GCA_000785685.1 Uromyces viciae-fabae | reverse complement strand
ATAGCTTAAAATTGGTGTAGCTGTAGCGTAGCTTAAAAATGGTGTAGCTGTAGTGTAGCTGTAATGTAAAATAAGATCTCTGGTAGCATAGCTTAAAATCTTCTGTGGTGTAGCGTAGCTGATAGTACGCTACCACATCTCTGAAAATATGTAGTTTTTACAAAAGTTACGCTACAGAGGAGCATGGTGGGAAGGACTTTTCCACTAAAGCTAGGGAATATCCAAATGAAAAATTTATCCACTATGCTACACAAAAAATTATGCTAAAACTACACAATCTTCCTAAAGTAAATTGAGTGCTTTGGTACATGTTATTGTTCAATTAGCATAGTGGAGCGTAGCGGCCCACTGTTGATTAAACCATAAAAAAAACAAAAACAAAAAAACTTGATCTAAAATAAAGGAGAAAGTGTGTCATAATATTCAAGACATGGTAAGTTGACAATCACCTTTGATTCCAACTTGGAATACCTTGCAGATTCTGAAATTTTGGATTGATGAAACACCTCAACCTTCAAACAAGAAAAAATGGGTGAACTTGAATGGGAACTATTTTGAGCAATCCACTGCTTTCTTCAGAAATTTGTGCAAGCTTCTGTGGAGACTCAAGGATCCAGGTATTTGTTTCTTGGGGATGTGATCCCCTGGGACAACGCACTTGTTGACCACTGCAAAAAAAACTCAACATCTCTTTGATCTGAATGGTCTGGAATATCAGCCGCATACCACAATCAGTGCTACTGCAGCTCAATCAGATTTAACCAAGCTCAATGGTTACTACACAATACACTCAAGCAGAAACATCATTGCTGTAGTTTTAGAACCTTGCTTAGAGCTTTATTTCTTTGAAGCGAAAGACTTGGATTTAGAAGATAATGATGAAACAAATCAGGTGAAATTCAAAGATCAAGCTCTGATGCTCTTACATAAAACCTACCAATACTATGAAGCTAAATACAAAAAAGTGGTCCCAAACAGCAACAAAAAAATTAAGGAAGCCCCTGAATCAAAGAATTATCACCCATTGAAAAAACAATCAAGCACCAAGCCAAGCACAGATGAAATTGAAACTTGCCTGATGATGGATGACCCACTTTTTGAAACTGAAATTTTCAATTGGTAGTGTCAGAATAAGGGTTTATTCCCAACTCTGGCAAAAATGGCCAAGCATTACCTGGTCATCCCAGAAACTTCAGCCCCCAGTGAGCATATCCTTTTAAAGTCAGGTAATTTAATAAGTTTAAAACAAGTCAGTCTTTCAGGTGACTCAGTGGAATAAAATACATGCTTGATAAAAGATTATAATTAATAGTTGATTGACATGTTCAAAAAGAGAAACTACCCAGTTGAGCCCATTTGATTTTTAGTAGTCCATGGAAAATCAAGTTTACCATCTTTGGACTTGTTTGGAATTTTCAATTTCCAGACTGAAGGAATTCTTCAAAACCAACTGCATTAATTTGTGGATAATGTGTCATTTGCTTGTCAAGGCACAGTTTTTTGAATACTGTACACTTTGCATTTGCCGATCATTGTGAACCAAGGTTCCAAAAGTTAAGAAAATGGTGATTTTCAGTTAAAATATTTAGCTCAAAATCAAATATGAGATCATCATTCAGCCCTGAGATATCAATGGGATACAGAAATGTCACCTGCATGCATGTGGCAGCCAAATTTCTGTGGTTATGAAATATATAAGCTGTAAACTAGGCGGATTCCTTAACAAAAGCAGTGCCGGGGATGGCACTCTGTGCGTGTTTGAAAAGTTCAAAATTCAAAACCTTAATGAACAAGGGAGGATTTATGGGAGGATGTGATGATGAAGGTATAATGGTAGCTATGAATGAGGGCAATTAGGACACAGGATTGGCCCCTGATGCAGTGGTCAGACCAAGTTGTGGGTACAATGATAGATGGTTTTACATTGATGAGATTCAGATATAAAAAGAGGTGTTTAGCCCATATATTATTTTTCCTTTCTCATTTGATTCTATACCACATAAATCTCATAGAATTGTCTCCTCCTCCCAAGCTTGTCGTCATTATAAGCCAGCTTATTAATTTCTGAACAGGGGAGTTCTATGCGGGCGGGGGTTGACTTCTATATAGTTTCTGCACATAATTTCTCAGTTCATATGTCATCGATGAGTGTGGAATAATGCATGCAAAAAGAAAGGTAGCCCCAAAAATGCAACAGAGTTCACCCAAACAAATCAAAAAAAACTTCACTTCTTTCTAATTGTGGAAGGTAAGAGAGCTTTTCATAATTGGCAATTTTTTTTTTTTTTGTAACATTAGCTTTTGCTGTGTAAAATCATTGCTATTGGTTCACAACAAGTCATTGAAATGTATTTTTATTCTTAATCGACTGTCCCCAACAGTAGAATGCTGTTATATTTTCGATTGATAATGTCCTCTCAAGCAACCCATCAGAAAATTAGGTATTAAGACGCTGATCGAGCGACCCATTAGAAAATCGGGTATTAGGAAGTTGAGCTCCTGGGAAATACCATTTCAGATCAACGCCAGAGTCAGAGATAGGAAGAAGATGAAAACCACGCGCTGAAGAGTTATTCCGTCCGGGGAAGCCCCTGAAAGACTGCCTCGCACTACGGGAGGGACACTGCTCGGCATTCCAGGTGTGTTGGGGTCGCCCCGCGAGTTGGGCGCGCGAGAGTTGGACGTTTCGTTGTTGGAGACCGCCGTCAAACGCGTCCGAGCTGCCGAGACAACTTGAGATGCCCCAATAAAACTGTTGAGAGGAATTATTGGATCGAGAGCTCCATCGGCGTTCTTCCAACGTCATCCCAAATGAAACAATGTCAGATTGCTGCGTGAAACATTCACAGGAAAAACCGGGCGATCGAACCTGATACCAAGATAAATTGAACAGTGCCGGAATGGTGCGCTGTTGATAAATACGAAGTACGTGATGTCCATAATTATCATCAAGCGTCGTTAGAAATTGAATCAATCGGCTGTCGGAGGGTTCTATTTTTGATCTACATGCGCTCTAGCTAAATATTCATGTGTAGCAAAACTCACGGTATCCCAGCCGGCCTTTTTGATAGCAGGCCAAGCAGAGGTGAACCCGCGAACGGCAAGAGCTGTCAATTCATGCTCCAATATTATCAATCCAGGGTTTTTTGGCATATCAATAAAGCGGGACATTTCGGATTTGAGGGCAGCCTCATTTGCAGGTCCTTCTGCTCCACATGTGTTCGTGTTTTGGGGAGTGAGACACCAATCGTTTGTGTCCTGGTTCCAGATGACGGTCTGTAAACCAAAAACATGCTGCGATAATATTTTTGCTGATTTAGTACCGGGCTCGATTGTGCAAGGATGAATTTAGATGTACTTTTGCAATAGCTCGAACTCTGTTATCCACGTCCCCTTATTGGAACAATACCAATCAAAACTTAGGCGCGAAGAGCATATTTCGATGTATTCAGAATATAATGATCATTATCTTACCATCTAAAATCCCAAGCCAAGCAGAAGTGGGATGAAGGGGTTATGGATAAGTAAAATAATCATGAATATATATGTCAGATCTGAACCTCAAATGCTGAATTGCATTTCGTGAAACGAACACGGGGGTCTCCAAAATGCGGGTAACCTGCCACCACTTAGATCCTATAAAACAAAAACCAAGCTTAATTAATTGGTGTTATTGCTAATGTGCTTCATATTCCTGCTTGCACTCCAACAACTACAAATCTGCTGACAAAGATAATTTGAAGAGTCCATCCGAGCTCGCCTTGATATTCACAAAACATTTATATTATATTAATTATCTCACAAAATCTCAAACGGAGACGTCTGATTGTTTCATGATTGACTCACCAACTACTTCAGTATCGTTTAAAGTTGTCATGAGCGGATCTTAAGGTGTTTGGCATTAGTAAGGACAACAATTTACAACTGCGGCCGGAAGGTCAGTAGAGCTTGGGCAACTTACGGCTCCAAGTATGAACTGCAATGTGATTCCCTTGCTTGAGGGCAGTCGCAAAATCATTTGGATATTGCAAGATTCGACTCCCTACATTCATAAGATCGCCATGGATTCGACTCAAATCTTTCTGTGAAAGTTTAAATGGGATTAATGAACACAAGAATCTTACCAATCATGAAATGAGTAGCTGTTTGATTGACCGATTTTAAGAAATTCAACAACTGTGAAGAAGATGGCTCTGGACCATCATCACTTCATACCTCCCATATATTTTATCAAACAGATCAAGAAAAAATAAAGAATCAAAAACGCGTACAGCTCAACGATTAAAGGACTGGACTGAGTGGATGCATCTATCGAAATGAAAAAAGTGAAAACACCTACAAGCTCACCCCCAACATTCCAGCTGGGGCATCATTGATACTGATGATCGCATCGAATTATTCGGTAATGTGTACATATGAGGCATGATGGAATGCAAAGAAGAAAATGAATTGAAAAAATCCGCGTGCTCACTCATTCTCCGATTTGCAACCCATGGTCCAACTGCAGACTGTGTTTGGATCGGAACCATTCAGTCCTGCTGCGTATCTAACGCCTTCATCTGATGTTTTACTTGAGGGTTTGATATTAGGAATCCGGCCAGCTTGTTTTTCTCTATTCAGAGCATCAACCCACTCAGTACGAGGAGTAGGACCTGGGATATCTTGATCTGGATATTGATTTTCTAGAGATTGGCGAACAAAAAATTCGACCAATTCTGGGTTACGACTACTCCATGTTGCATCCCCTGTGGTGCTTTGGACACATATCAATTCAATTAGCACGTGAGCTAGGAAAAGGTAGTTCAAAAGAAGACCCATATCCTTTCTTTCCTCCTATAATTTCTGGATATTAAATCGGTAGATGAGGTAAATGAGAAAATGAAATGTTTCGATGTCAAAGTTTAGAATGAGGCTACTGGTGGTAGGTATATCAAGTCAGAGATGTTTTATAGATGAGTAAATAATTGAAAGTTTTTTGATGAGGGTCATGAAGAATTGCTTAGCATGCGCTGATAAAAACAAAAGGTTGAAGGGTTATAAAGCTTGATCTTGTGTGATGCGCAAGAACTACTATAACTCAAGAGAAACCTCACCCGAAGGTCGATTGGCAAGAAAATAAGCAGAGTACTAGAGGGAGGGAGGCCAGTTGGAACAAGCAGAAGGCGAAGGACGAAGGAATTTGCATCGCTTCTTTTCTAGCGGAACCGGTCGGCAAATGCTTCCACGAAATTTCCAACTCTCGCATAACCGATACCCAAGAATGAAGCTTAAGAGACGCTTCTAAACCGTAACATAAGCGAGAAATTAAAGAAGCTTTTGG
Source organism: Uromyces viciae-fabae (assembly GCA_000785685.1). NCBI lineage: Eukaryota > Fungi > Basidiomycota > Pucciniomycetes > Pucciniales > Pucciniaceae > Uromyces > Uromyces viciae-fabae. The sequence continues at coordinate 7,750 of JNCO01006403.1, read as the reverse complement.
AAGAGCATTGGACACTGTATCATACGGAGTATTGTTGGAATGGATGCCCACTGTAATTTGAGCTGATAATGGCACTTTAGGCCGGAATGGGTCACAGGAATATGTTTAATATCTTTGGTGAGTGAGCCATCCGCTGGCTCGAACCGTTCTGCGGATGGCGACCTACTGCACCTGACGACTGAAGATCAAATTGGAAAGAACTCAGGGCATAAAAATTGTAAATACGAGTTGTCTACAACCTGGGAATCATACAGGCGTTTCAATTCACAAAATGATCCGAACAAATCGCACTTGCGGAGTCAATTCAGATCAACTATTTTTTATGTTAGTTATTTCCTACGAAGTTAAGATTGCTTGAGTTGGCCTTCGAACGCGTAAATAGATGAACTAGAGACAACCCAGTATCATCGTACAGAAACTATCGCCACAGAGGATTCACTTTTCAATTGCTGGGGTTGGATTCCCCCATCGCAACTGCCCAATGGGCAGAGCGCCATCAACAAAGGTGCAGAAATTCCAGAGCGAAATAGAAACCCAGAATATTATGGAGCTCAACAAAGTTTCGATCGTTCGGTACCAGGGGCCCTTTCGTTTGGGTGTATAACATATTATACTTAAAGTTGCAATCAATATCCTAATCAATTTCATGTTCACTCTTTCAATGATAGATTTACCTTGCAAGAGCTACACGGCAGGTCAAAAATTTGCTGTCCAACCCGTCCAAATGACGGGCAGAGTCAAATGCCCGTCATTTGGACGGGTCGGACGGCTTGTTTGACGGTAAGGGAGATTTACCATAAAACAAGCCAATGAATGGACGGTTATGGTCAGTTTGACGGTGCCGATGGTCAACCTCATTGACCATGGCACCCGTTCAGCTGACCACAACCGTCAATTGGGCGGTATCCGTCCAACTGTCGGGTTTGATGGTCAGATGGACTGCTTGTCAATCGGACCACCACAGTCAATTGGACGGTGGTGGTCCGCTTAACCGTTTGGATGGTCAATAATATCGACCATCCGAATGGTTGAACGGACCGACACCGTCCAATGGATGGTGATACCAGTTTTTTGCCGCTCTCATTATTTTTTTGTAAAAAAAAATTGTTCTTATTTTGAAATTTCAGATTGAAAGAACACAAATAAAAAATAAAAACCACAAAAAAAAAGAAAAAGAAAAAACAACAACTGAAAAGAAAAAACAACAGGAGAAGAAAAAAAAAGCACAATACATAAAGAAAAAAAACACAACACAAGAGGGAAAAAAAGAAAAACAAAATACAACAAAAGTAGAACAAAAAGATGAAAGAGTAGAAAAGAAAAGGTAAAAAATAAGGGGCGTGCTACGCGTTTTAGTACACAGCGGCTCTACTTTGCGAACTTGTGTACCGTCGGGCCCGCGGTGTGGCCCGCACAACGTACTGGTTCACGTCAATTGGCCACCTCCCGCGCGGAGGTTGGCCAATCGACGGAATCGGCGCAATGACGACCCGTTCCGCCATCTGGTAGGCCACCTTATGGCATACCAGATGGTGGGAATGGGCCAGCTGGCCCACAAAAATGCTGCACGCGGGGCCGACTACCCCCCGTTGGTAGAGAAGGTTGGTGCTACCCCTGCGCCGGCCTACCACAAACTCACACGGCTGGCTCACCAATTGGTGGAGCCAACCTCAATCAGTTGGCTCCACCAACTGATGTTACTTTTTTCAAATGGCTCTACACTATTTAGGGACGGTTTGGCTGCCCTGAGCCGTGTGTGAATTTCTTGCACAGTCGCCGCTGCAGCCGACTATTTAGGGACGGTTTGGCTGCCCTGAGCCGTGTGTGAATTTCTTGCACAGTCGCCGCTGCAGCCGAACTTGTTTGGTTTTTGTAAGTGTGCGTGGTGCGTCGGAGAAGTGTGTCAATATCAATCCACCTATTTGGCGGATTGATATCAACACACTTTTTAGGTGAGCTGTGTGTGTCTGGATATACAAAATATCCGACATACACAGCTCACCGAACCCACACTTTTTTTTTTGTATGTGTATCTCACCTGTGCACAAAACTGTGCACAGGTTTGGTGGGCGGCGGAGATATAGTTACAGATATTCTCCGCAGCCGAACCTCATTCCTCAAAGCTCTTATCAACACACCCCGGGCATATCTTGGTGCTCTTCAAAATTATCACATTTTTTTTCAAAAAAAAAAAAATAATAAAAAAGAAAAAAAATAAAAATAACAAATAAAAAAAATAAAAAATAAAAAATAAAATAAAATAAAAATAAAATAAAATAAAAAAAGGGCACCTATAATTTTACAAGACATATGTGTTGTAAACTGTATGAATGCAATTTTACAACCCATCCACAAAACTGTGCACAGGTTTGGTGGGCGGCGGAGATATAGTTACAGATATTCTCCGCAGCCGAACCGTACCTTATTCTTCATTCCTCAAAGCTCTTATCAACACACCACGGGCATATCTTGGTGCTCTTCAAAATTATCACATTTTTTTTCAAAAAAAAAAAAATAATAAAAAAGAAAAAAAATAAAAATAACAAATAAAAAAAATAAAAAATAAAAAATAAAATAAAATAAAAATAAAATAAAATAAAAAAAGGGCACCTATAATTTTACAAGACATATGTGTTGTAAACTGTATGTCTTGTAAAATTGCATTCGTGGTGTACTCAAATGCAATTTTACAACCCATCACACCATAAAATATGAGTTGTAAAAATAAGTCCCACAAAATAACACTTGTAAAATTGGCAACAGTAGCCACCACATGATAAATTTACAACACATCACTCACAATAATCATGCTTTGCACCTCAAATATATTGTCAAATTCCCAAAAAAGCATCCAAATAAGAAATATGTAAGACATGCTCTCTCAAGACCCGCAGAATGTTTCACAAGAGATGTAAAAGTAGCAAAATCACCCACAAGGAGGTAATTTTACAACTCTTACCGTATTTTTACACAAGCTCACATACAAGCTCCATTTCCTCACTGTTTCTTTGCTAACATCACCACAAATAAACTCAATAGAATAAAAATAAGGGCACCAGAATGGCAGTGACAACATAGTTTTTTAAACAATTTTTGGGAACAAAGAAGAAAAAGCAAGAGGTAGGAAAAGACCAAAACAACCACATCGAGAACAACCATAACATTATCCCCATTTTCCATTCAAGTACCGTTATTTTTATTCCTAGTGGATCTCCTTGTTGCGGGCCTCAGCATTGGCTGGCTGGTAGAAAGCCATGGGGTAGAAGGAGGAATAGGGGGACGAGCTTTGACAACAGGTGGTGGTTTTGCATTGACAACAGGCGGTGGTTTTGCATTGACAACAGGCAGTGGTTTTGCATTGACAACAGGCGGTGGTTTTAGTGTGACCTTCAGCCTTGGCCCTATGGCCTTTGAAGGGGCAGTAGATGGATTGGTGGGTGGCACTGCGGATGGCGCCATTTCCATCAACAAACTCTTTCCTTGACTAAGATGGTAGATAGAATTCCAAAAAAACGGCACATCATGAGGGGGTGTCTAACCACAACTTACAGATTGCCAAAAAAACTCACCTGATCATATAATAAAGACAATGTAGGCTTTCCTGAGCATTTTTTGAATCAGGAATGCCATCATACCCATCAGGCATATCCTCAAGCATTGTGAGGCTTGTAGCTTACCAGAGTACCTCTATTGCATTTTGGCCGTGGTACAATGTTCACAATAAAGAGATATAATAATTATGATAATTATTATATTATTGTAGGTTACTTAATTGTATAAATACAAAATAAGCAGTGCTTGTTCCAGTAGGAATGTCTTGGGAGCCCTTATTTTCAGCAAGGGAGGTAGAGGGGAGTTGATCTCAACCACTCTAGCTTAGGCTGTCCAGCAATTGAATTCACAAGTTCCCTTGTGAATCCCATGGAAGGAATATCAGAAATTTACGGCCCATCCCTTCCTTATTTCAGAAAGGGGAGTGCAGCCGCAGTAGGGGAGCTAGTATTATAATAGAAGGGGAGACAGAACTGCAAGTCAGAGAAGTGTTTATCACCTTATATGACTGAAGTTGATGTATCTCTAATTTTCTATTTAACAAATATTATCTGAGGTGTTTTGGGCGGAGTATGAGGTTTATTTATACCTGTATCTCATGACTCAGTCATTTTTCAGATGTATTATGAATTCTTTGCAGGATAGATTATTTTTAATACACGGCCCAGCCCTCTTATTTATAAGAGGGGAGTTCAGCCGGAGTAGGGGAGCTATGAAAATTATAATATTTAGAGTTACTGCTAGTCAGAGAAGGGTGTTTTACCTATTTGTTATGACTGGAAGTAATAAGTTCTAATTTTTTTATAATTTTTAAATAATATCTGAGGTTTTTTGGGTGGAGTATGAGGGGTATTTATACCTGTATCTCATGACTCCGTCATTTTTCAGATGTACTATGCATTCTTGGCAGAATTCTTACTATGACATCATTCCTCCTTTTCTGGGTGAATGGCGTCATTTTTTCATGTTTATTGTTTCATTTGAGTTTATGATTTATCCTCATACAAGTAATTAATGAAGATAATTATAATTCAAACTATAATCTTCCAATTTAGGAAGATTAATTGAATTTTTGTTTTATAACTGTAAATGGAATATTATTTTCTATTTACAAATTAATTTATGGATCTAGGATGTTAAAATAATAATGGTCCTCAAGAGGAGTTGAACCTATGACCTCTGGAGTAAATATTTAGTAAGGCATTGCTTAACCTTTATGCCAGGGGGTCTGTAGGTGTAGCTCAATCTCTAGGATATATTTTGATATATTTTAAAAATATTATAATAAAAATATTCAAATACAGGAAATTAATAAAATATTATATTGCAGCTTCTTTGGACTATCCCAATAGTCTCAGATGCTGACAAGCATCCTTTGGCGAGACGGGAAAAGGATGGATTCCACGTCTGCCATTGTCCACCAATCTAGCCAGAGAATTACTTTAGGATAGCGGCTTCGGAGATGGTCAATTCTGGCTTCATGGGTCTCACCACCTTCAGATACAGGCTCCAAAAGGTCCATGCATTTTTGTCGGAAAGGTTCCTACAAAAATGGATTGAAAAGTTGGTGGGTTTTTGCTCAGTTATAGGCTTAAGTCAGTGATTAAGATAAAAATGAGCAGTACACACCTCCTCATCAGCCATAATGAGCAACCTATTCCGTTTCACTTGGGTGACTTGTGCGGTAAAATGTTGATGGCACCTCTTCAACATTGACCGTGCTTTTTCCTCGTCAGTGGTGCGGAACGTTTCCATGTACGCTTTGACAAAGCCTTCACTTTGAGCCTTTGAGAAATCCACTACTTGGCGGACCAGAAGTTCTTGTTCAGCTGGAGTGATTTCATGGGCAAAAAATTGTCGCAAAAGAACACAGAAATGGGTCTTGTAATACTGAACACCAAGACCTCGAATCCATGTGAGCTGCACCGGGATCCACCTTTGCAGTTCCTCACAATAAATGGATGCAGACCATGTACGCTTTGACAAAGCCTTCACTTTGAGCCTTTGAGAAATCCACTACTTGGCGGACCAGAAGTTCTTGTTCAGCTGGAGTGATTTCATGGGCAAAAAATTGTCGCAAAAGAACACAGAAATGGGTCTTGTAATACTGAACACCAAGACCTTGAATCCATGTGAGCTGCACCGGGATCCACCTTTGCAGTTCCTCACAATAAATGGATGCAGACAACAGATAACCGTTTTTGAAGAAACAATATGTGACATCCGAAACCAATCCGCCATGGTATAGCTGATGATTGTGATCTCGTGCAAAAAGCCAATCCTTCATCCATTTTAATTGAAACGTAAAATGCTTGTCCCCAGGCATGAAAGATGACAATATTATTGACAGTCGATTCCTGCATAACACAAATCAAAAGAAGTACCATAAAAGAAAAATAAGTACCGTAAAACCACCTGCTTTAGCGGAAAAACCAGCGGCGTTTGTTTGAAAAGAAAGGGTTACCCACGTTGCCCAGCTAAACATGTTGGTGATAAACTTATTGCCAACACCGACACAACTTTTCCCAGGTACCAGGTTCATTTCCACAAGCATGGTTTGGCAGTAGTATGCTAGACTTAAACTCAATGAGACACAAATAAAGAAAAATTAAAAATGTAAATCAGATAAAAATATATGCTTAAAAAACCAAAAAAATACTCAACGGTGGTTGTTTTGGAGTGATTGGTGGATCTTGTGACACTTTCAAAGGTTTTACCATCTTATCCTTGAATTGGCTTGCCAATCTAATACAGGAATAAACACAGTCAAGTGGCAATAATAGGATAAAACATGCAAAACTCTCAACTTATGAGAAAACACACCAACTTTGGGATTCTCGGCAATCTGCTTTTGGAGGTCTGACTTGGCCAACAGATCGGGCTTCTTGCATTCTGGCCAGGGGTGTTGGTGAATTCCACAATGGTGGAGTAATCCCCATCCACTATCCTGGTGGACATCAATGCGCAGAGCGGTTCCTTTGCAAGGCTGGTAGATCACTTTTCCAGTGCACTTGCCAGCAAACCCTTTGCAATTTAAGTTTCTGCGGGGGAAGAAACTTCATTCAACAGGTAAACATAAAAATTTTAATAAAAAAAAAAACCCACTTCTTCTTGGATAGCTTTTCAATGCCATCAATAGCTGTGGTTGGGGAACCTACTCAGTTGCATTGCAGATTATTGCAATGTAGAACTCCAAGGCAGTGGAAGCGGGTGACCTTCCACTTGCCATTTCCTCGTAAATTCACCGTGGTCCTCTTGCTGAACAATGTGGTACCAAAATTGACAATCTCATTGCCTGGCTTCCGTAAGAAGGTGGTCTGCCCGTTGGGGTAGATGGGGTATCCCTGGCAATCTAGCTGGAATCCATGATCAATATCAGTTTCATGGTGTTTGTTCATGTCGGGTATGAACCACTCTTTTCCATATCTTCTTTCTTATCCTTGGTGTTGGTTTCTTGTTGTGGCTTTTCAAATGAGCTGGGAGGGGCTGATATCTGGGGTAAAGATTCTTTTTCCGAACCACTGCTGGTGTAGCTGAACTCATCCGTTGGGATAGCCATGGGGAGGGAGATGTAGGAGATGGTGGGGGAAGGAAAGAAGGAGGAGGGAAGTGGGATGTGGACGGAGGGAAGGTATGACAAGGGTTGTAAAATTATACTTGGTACCTGAACTCATGTATTTTTGTGATGCATGTGTCACATGACATAATGCATTGTGATTGTGATTGTCTGCATATTTACAGTTGGTGGGTCTTGTGAGAATTATTACAATACATGCATACAGGCTTTGTAATAGATGTGATGTAAATTTCTCACATTTATTGTGAGAGATCAATTTTACAACACATATTAATCAATTTTAAAACACATATTATGCAGAACATATGTTTACAACACATTTTTCCGGGTGATGTACTGTAAAATTATACCTTGCAATACATCAAATGCACTTTTTACAACACATGTGATTTACAAGACATATGTCTTGCAAAATATTTATTGTAAAATTCACCCGCTGTGAGACTCCAAAAGAGGCTAGAGAGTTTAAGCCCTTATGGCAGAATTTAGAAAGGGATGAATGAGTAAGGACTCTGCCTTTCTTAATGACAAGAAAATAACTGATGTGTTGAATTGATTTAGAGTAAACAGGGAGCAGGGCTACACCTGGTTGATGGTAAGGAATTGGAAGTTTAAGAGGGT
>JNCO01006402.1:0-13070 GCA_000785685.1 Uromyces viciae-fabae | reverse complement strand
ATTGGATCTGGTGTTCATGTAGGGATCGGGTTGGATTTTTTGAAGAGAGGGCATCGGTAAGAAAGCTAGCGACACCATTGATCAAAGTAAGAGGAGATTCCAAGGCTTTAGTATCATGCAAGGTTTGCCCAGTAGGTAGAGGGGGGGGATCTGGAAGAGGGGGAGGGGGAGGCATGGGGTTGAGGTTGTTTTTCGGTTGAGGATTGTGATTGAAGAGGCGGGACTAGTCCATTTTTATGAATTTTGTGGTTGAAGTTCAAAAAATCCTTGTTGGACAGTTTCGATGATGCGCTCATTGGTCATGTCCACAGGTGCTATACTCACATGTTGTATGCACTTCCGCAGCCGTAACCTCTAACTCACCCGGCACCGGCCAGTCCCCCATCTACTTCTTGGGATCTGATCCGGCGTCGGGTGAGCTTACCTGTTGCCTCCGGTGTTTGTACAGTGACAACCACCAGTGAGAGAGTGTTCATTATAACAAACACCTGGTCGAGGAATTTAGCGGGCGGCTATTTTTGGCGAGACTGCTGCAGAGCCCCTGGTGATACTCTTGTGGAAGCTGAACCAGGGCCGCTATCCACGGGTGGATCCATGGACGAGCCGCTAGAGATGCTCTTAAAAATGGGTGGTGGGGTCAGGGGTCCAATTCTCTCTAAGTTGGGCTTACCGAGCCCACTTACAGAGACGATGGTGGATGCTCTAAATAAAGGAAAATGGAGCTCTTGTGAGAAGATCAAAATTCCGACAATTCGTATTTTTGTAACTTTTTTTTTTTGTAAAACAGTTAACAAAGTCTCTAAAGAAGTTTTCTACAACAATTCTGAATTTTGTTTCTTTCTGATACCCAATCGATTTTGTTTTCCAATGTTTTAGTGAGCTTTGTGTTAGTCATAATGATTAATCACCCATATCATCAAGATAGTAATAAAACTGGCATGTTAACTACCCGTACAATAAACGTTTGCATAAAACCGATCTCAGTATTGGCTTGTACTATATACCAAATTCATTTTTTACAAGATTAGCTAACCAGGATAAGAGGAGGAGATAAACCTGAGGGTATGATGAAACAACAAGTCCAAAAGGTACAATTGATATACTGAATAAAAAACGAATCAATTTCAGTTACCGTATTGTGTCCGTTATCACAAACCATGACATTATCGTAAACTGCTCAAAGTCATCAATGGAGCTTCACCAAGGGTCGGCAGGCCACCAAATTAGATATCAGACTCTGTCGATGAAAGCTGGGCCTTGCTGCCTATATAGGGTGAAGCGGAACCAAGGGATTCCCCTTCAGAAAAATTTGTTTGGACGGCTTGATCCACTCCTGCAATCTTAGCGACCTCCCCGGGGCATTCAAGCAAGTCCTGCGCAACTTCCTCGATACTGCTAGGATGTCCCCGTACAATTTCAAGGCCATATCTTCCAATGTCTAAGATACTATGGACCTTTTGTAGGAAATCTCCAAATAAATATTTTTTTGAGTTGCTTTCAATTCGTGGTTGCTCTTCTAGTTTCTTTTCTTTTCTCATTGAATCCCATTTACCACGTAACTTCTCTTCGAAAGGCAGTAATTCTTCTATTAGCTTTGCATTCTTTTCTTTGAAAATCATGGCTATTTCGGGTTTCAAGTTATCTTGACAGGCGACCGACTGATGAATCGTTTCCCTGGTAGACTCATTCCAGCTCTTTGGGAAATTTCTAACGGTCTGTAAGCTTATTCTCTGTACTCCTTTAGAGCTGGAAGAAGATGAAAGCGTTTAAGGTATTATTCTTCATTTTTCACAGCAAGTTTATGTGAGAGAAATGACTGACTCTGTGGGTGTCATCCTACCCCATTGAGTTTCGGGCGAGGGCAAAGTACTAAGATAATCTTCATCGATTGCCAATAAATTGTATTCCATTAAATTAGCCTTTCGAAAATTAAATAAATCAAGTTTATTAACATTTGAGTGGAATTGATCGTTTAATCAAGTTTAAAAATGTGGAGATTCTTACGACCATCCAGATCAGTGTGACATCGGACAAGTCATGATGTATAAATCCACCACCAACATCACTATGAGAACCGGAGAACCAAACTTGCTTGAGTACCTGTTCAGGTCTTTGAGAGCCTCTTGGTGGTGATTTCTGTACCCACTTGGTGGGCATAAAATCCTTTCTCGTTTCATGCAGAGCTTGCGAAGTTTTTTTTTTGTTAGTACACGAAATACTTTTTTTTCCTCATTCAAGGCAACTAACCTATGGCATGAAAAGCATATTTGATATGCCGACTCAGCTTTGTGTCTTTGAAGCCAAGTAGGTTGTGATTTCTGCCAAATAATCCAGCTATTTTGTAGTCCACGATTTGTTTCTTACAATCAGTTTCTCAAATCATGCTTGACTCAAAGGACGAATCGAAACTCACGCAACCCAAACGCTCCGACTGTATCCCAGACCCCAACACATTTAAGTGCACCTCTTTCCATGATACTGACGCGTTGTTTTTCCTCACGACGATAGTTATTTAGGAATTGATCAGCATCGGCTTCATGTTCCGAACCCCTTCGTCGAACTTGATAAGCTGCAAGAACTTGATGAAAGTCTTCCATGCCCTCCGTATTCAGAATCCCGATATCTGATATCAGACTTGCAATGGTACGCGCGGTGAAAGCTCCACGGGAGAAACCGAATAGGCTTTGTATATACCGTATCGAAGCAATCAATTACAACAATTCCTTCATTCTGATACTTGATCACTTTCAAAATAAACTTACAAGATCTCATCACCTGGTATATAATTTTGTGAAATAAACGCGTATGCTTCTCGAATTTTGGCTAAGATGCCAGCTCCTGTAGCTCCTTGAGCCACGTCGACCTTTTTTTTCATTCAAAAATAAAGAAAGTCAGCATGAAATAAGGATCACATGCTCTAGAGATCTAGTGGAACATAAATGACTCACTGGCAAGGCGTTTGTCGTTCCTATACATACAAGATAAAGCCATTAACCAGAAATCGATCACTGAGCTTCAATAATAAACGATTCGATCATGATAAAAAAAAATATTGACCTATACCAGCTTGGTAAAATACCACTTGAGGAATCGGGGGTAAGGTACGCCGATCCTCAGGGAAAATGCATCGGGCTGAGTAATTTTATTTTTATTGATTCAGTTGAATTGAAAATGTATGAAAAGAAAGGAAGAAGGAATAAACGATGATGATGTAGCTCTTACCAAGTTTCAAAACGTTTGTCACTTCATTAGGGGCTGATGCCAGTCCGTTATTCCAAGTGCCTATGAGAAATATTAAATTATTATTTAAGATAGAAAATTCATTTAATTTCTTAGAATCTTGAAAGGGATAGCTCACCATCACAACAAATGATAATGCGCTTATGTAAACGAGGAGAGTTTTGAGTACTTACGCCTGAGAGCTTTTCAGCTTCAACATAACCAGAGACATAATTATGAGGTACTATTGAAGAACCATTATTATTATTCCTATTACTATCAACATTGTTAGTGTTGTTTTCTAGTTTATCCAATTGTTTCATTATTGTTTCACTCAATCTCCTTTTGGTTGGCGGCTCTGATGATTCCACTATAATCTCTGAGGATTATGTTAATTCATTCAAGTAAATTTTGGTTTGATCAATTTCAGCTAATCTATGAATAAAACATAAAATAAATCGACATTTTTTTGAATAAAAAAAAAATAAAAAAACTAACGGCTTGTATTTTCGGGGCTATGGCATCGTATCCCCGAGGATAAGACCATTGTGACATCGTCCATCTGGGTCTCCTCCTTATATACTAAGAAGTAGTTGGAATGTTACGATGAATACTAAATTTCTATTGGAAATTAAATGCAATCGTCTACTTTAGTAGGTATTTGTTTATCTGGTTATATTTAAAACTCTCGTGAACTAGAGAAGAAAACCTGTGGATGAATGAGAAGTACCTTAACTATGAATTCAAAAGCCTATTTATAACATTGTGATTGATTGGTATTTTTCATAGGAGAGTCATCTGAGCACTCTACATAGTCATGCTACATTAACATAGCATGCAGTATCGCAAACAAAATACACACTGCCACATTTACAGCCATTGAAGTTGACACATGGTGCAAGGCTTCGTAGAGCATGAAGCACCATGTAGCCTTGCAGGTGTGTACTTGCAGCAGGCAGAGGCTCAGAGGCTCCGAGGGATGGATGGGAATGGATATCCTAAGATTTGCAAGGTTGGAGCTTCACAGCATGAACCTCAGCCCGTAGCAGTGAATACGTAGGCCTTCCGGGCTTCCATGAGTAGAAAAGAGACGGATCAGCGTAGTGGATATCCTGAGGGGAGATAAGCTGAAATGTTGGTGGATCTTCGATTAGTTGAAAGTGTTCATCAGCTTTTAGCGAAAGGCGGAGTCAATCCTATGTACAGCAAAACTTTTTTAGTCTTGGAACTAATTTGTCTGGATTTGTGAATAGCTGAGACTACAGTTTCAGAAGCAAACAATACAATTCATGATTGTCTTATGGATTGTGTAATAAGTACTAGATGCTGCTTTTTTTTATTTCTTCTAAGTAGCATTCCTTCCATCCGAACCTCCTCAAGGTTACATGGAGCTAAAGCTAAAGTGTGATATTGAGAATTTCAACTTTTTATTTCTTGGTGGAGAAAGATCACCACTTCATCACAAGAAAGAACCCACATTTTATCTTTAAACTATCAATAAATAAATAAATAAATCACAAATCTTTAGCTTCTTGCATGAAATAAATAAAAATGAAAGGAAAGGGGGAATAAAACAAACATAATAATGACAAGATGATAAAATAATAATAAAAAAAAGCAAAGAAAAAGAATAGCAGTTGTGTATGTTTTTTCTTTCTTTTTTTCACGTTCGCTTGGGGAATGGAATTTAAAGCAAAGTAGAAAATAAAGATAATGCGCCCCTCATATATATATATATATATATATATAAATATAAAATAGAACAAGTAAAATAAATCTGTGCGTGAAAGAAATAGTATTGGTGTGTGCCTATCGAAAAGAAAGAAAGAAAAAGAGATAGAGGGCGCAACGAGAAATCAAAAAATTTGAGAAAAGGTTAGTGATAGTCAGATTTAAAAATAGTCCAATCAGCATGAGTGATGTTTTTGAACCCTCTGTTGTTCATCTTTCTTTTCTTGATCAATCAATTCAAGTTCATATTTGAGAGGTAAAAATGATTGCAACAGAAAGACGAACACACATTGCATGGGCCCTTTTAAACCAAGCGTGACCAAAAAAAGAGAAATCATTTCTACTAATGAAAAAAAAAAAAAAAAGTAAGGTGCAATCAAAACGATCACTACCGTTATTCTTGCTGTACAGCTTTTTTCTTGTTTCAAAACGCTTGCTTGTGGAAAAAACCTCATCGCTGACTAGAATTGTTCATAATACAAGTGTACTGGCCCATTGGACTAGATCCACCTCCTCTTTATCGGCAATTTCGAACCATTCAAATCCAGTTAACATCTTCGGCGTCGGTCTGGCATCGTGCTCCTTAAGCAAACATGCGTCCAGGAAATCACGGGTACATTTCATGAATCGATCCTCCGGTAATTTAGGTGCTGGTTCACTGACGATATGCACAAAAGCATACGTAAGAAACATCAACATTTATCTCAGCTGATAAAATCAACGAATTGGTTGACAAAATAAGCAAACAGCCAAGCTTTCAGCGCCATACTTTACGACATGTTGAAGCAATTCCAGGATACTCATTTGGGCGCCTCCACCTTCCAAACTCACACCGCTTGGTGCTTTTTTCTTTTTCTTAGAATTGGCTTCCCTGGTGGATTTCCTTTCTCGATCGCGTTCTTCTCTTTTTTGAAAAGCAGATTCCAAAGAGAGCTGAATGTTTTGTCCGGATGGTTTAGTCGGACTCAAAGTAAGTTCGTCAGCTCCAGAATCATCGGGATCGTCCGGTTCCTCTGAAAATGGAAATCTTCCAAGAGCCAACTCGATCAGCGTTATACCTAAAGACCAAACATCTGACTTGACCGTATATTGGGCTCCTTGAATCCGTTCGGGCTATGTAATTAAATCGAAAATTTTGAAGAGATTGTTAGTCAAGATGTTTCGGCTTTTTACAACAAACCACATACAGATATTACGTACGCTCATGTATGTACTAGTACCAACAAATGTATCAGCGATAGAGTTAATCAATTCGCCTGATACACCGAAATCACAAATTTTAACCTGTCCCTGAGAATTAAACAAGACATTGGATGGCTTGACATCTAAAACAGATATTAAATGACTCAGCATAGATGTAAAAAGTAGAAAGTCGGGGGATGTAGTTTCAAATGGCAAAGACAGGGGTTGATCATTTAAAATAAGCAAAAAAGAGGGAAAAGTCACCTCGATGAATAATCCGATGAGAATCATAAAGATAATTGAGTCCGGAAACAACGGCAACTGTTATTTTACCCAAAACATTCTCAGGGATTGGTCCTGTTTTTTTATAAATATTGTCCAGTGAACTAGTTTTCCGTCCAAAATATATGAATCGCATTGAAAAATGTGAAATGAGAATTATGCAATCCTTTTGTGAAAGTACTGACGTCTTATCCATATATTCCATACACATGCAGATATGTGGATCTTGTAGATAGGCACCATAAAATGAGACTATGTAAGGCGATCGACAGTCGTGCATGATTTGAAGTTCTCTAAGTATCTGTCTCCTGACCGATGGTTTGGCATCAATGTGTACGAGCTAGAAAAAAGTGGAAGGTGGGAGATTAGGAATTTAACCAGAGAGCATTTCAGCTAGGTGATGACACAATGCGAAGAAGGAGAAGAAAAAGATGATAAATTGTGCACCTTCCTAGCCATTATTAGTTTGGTAGGTAGGTGGACAGCTTTACAGACCGTCCCACCGTTCCCAGCACCCAAGTCACCCAATAGTTGGAGATCTTCAGCATGTAAATCGAGTTTGAATTCGAGACCGATCTCTAGCGTTGCTAATTGTTTAGTTAGTTTATCATGATAATCTGTTCGATTAGAGCTGGTAGGTATTTGAAGATATAGACATAGATCAGAAGCCGTAGTGTCTGAATGATTAGCAACTATTCACGGGTCGGAAACGAGGGAGGTTGACCTTTGAGCAGCCGGACGGCTAGCTGGTTTCTCAACTTCTGGGCCGCTGTCGGATTGTTGGCTGGAACCAAGAGCGAGACCCTGCGGCATGAAGGCATAAATGGAAGGATGTCAGCGAGAAAAGAAGGAGAAAATCAGGCCCGAAGAATAGAAAGTGATTATGAATTGAGAGTACCTTTTTGTTCCTATTTTTCTTGCTCTGGGAAAGCATTGATTCAATTTCCTTAGAGTGCTTGAAGGAGGAATGGTTTGACTGACTCGAAGCCAAGGGTGACACTGGCTGATACTGTACTGGTGGTCATTTGGAAAAGCCTGTCACAACCATGTAACAAGCTCTGCTAACTCACGGCTTTATGACGGGTCATTGGAAGGAGATCCTAGTGAATTCTCAAACAAATAAATATGACTAGTACTATATTCACAATTCATTACAGGAACCAGAACTCCAACCCAGCGCCCTAGAACTGCTTCTTGGAATATAAAATAGGCTTCCCTTTGTCCCTTTAGCCACCAGTCAGCTACCAGCTCACACATTCCTATATATTTTATTATTTAGCCCACTTAACCATCACTAAAATCAGTAGGCTTGAGCCTCAAATAAACTCTTCCTCTCTTATGAATTAATTAAAAAACTCCAGAATATGGTTTTCTCCCTCTAAAATCCTTTTGGAAAAACACAGGGATAGAATGCACCAGTATTTCATACTGGCCCCTTCTGAAATTTTCCAAATAGCTATGAAGAATACCTGTTAAACTTGTTAGATTTAGCTTGTTTTCTATGCTTCAAGCATTAGTCACTAAAAATCACATTTAAAATATTATTAAAATTTTTATTCAATAGTCCTGCTGTATGTCAGATTACATACAAACAATTATTTTCCTGTCTAGTCCTGCAAGATGTCAGTTTACATCATATTAGTCATGTTTCCTTGTCTTGTCCTGCTAGGTGTCAGATTACACCTCCTGTCATGTCTTGTCCTGTTCTAGTCAGATTACTAGTCTTATTTTATCTCAAATAGTTTAACCCCCTGGCAATCAGCCAGGGGTCCTGTCAAAAATTCTCTTATATTTTGTCTTTGTTTTGTTGAAATAAAAATCATCAAGTTAGAGCATTATTTTTTGTTACCACTTCAATCTCCTTGGTCCAAGTCAGCTCCCAACAGTGACTTGTCTAAATTAAATCAAATAAAAATCTCTTAATAATCATCATAAAATCATCCATAAAAATCAATTAAAAATAAAAACACAAAAATAATAAAATAAAATTTTTATACAAAAATAATCTTTTCATCTTCAAAGTCTTCAAATCTAACAAAACTGACCCCTACTTTTGTTTATTAGGGGTTTTCAAAGTACACCCTTGTGTGCCTGAAAGGTTTTTTGTATACCAATTTTGGCGGGGCGGCTTGCACGCACATTTTTCAAGCCGATGCTCAACCTTAGACTTGAATACCTGCATGAGCACACCTGGAAGGTAGTGGTGCAAGCCCAGTTCCTCTCACTTCTACCACTCTGATCAGAATCCTACCCATCCCTTCCACGACTATTCAATTCAGCTCTCCCATCCATCACCATATCCAAAACAAATGCCACCAAAGGAAGCTAAAACATTTACCGGGAAAAAAGAGCAACCCCCAAAAAAACCATCCATTGAGACTGAGACACTGTGGATGGTGGTGACTCCAGCATCACCATCATTCTCAAATTTTTAGCTGATAACAACAACTATCGGTGATGGAAAGGCAAAAAAAGCAGGCCTCACCAAAGACCAAATATGCTCCAATATCCTGCATTTCATGAAAGACTAAGGCATCCATCACCGTGACACCAAAGGTAGGTTTTTTTTTTTCACCTTGATTTCCTGTTTTTATACTTTCTATTTGAATCTCACATGGTCATTTTTTTTTCCAAGTGTACGTAAAAAAGGAATGGGGACCTTTAAATCTCTTATAACAATGCTTGTGATTGGAAGAAGAATACCGGCAAAGGTATCCTAGCAAGAGATGAGGTGAATGGTGTCAATAAAGTAGAAGGTTAGTAGCTTGACACTCTCTGTCTTGAATTGATTGAGATCTGAACAGATAATAAGATGACAATTAAAAATGAAAATCTGAAGATAATATATATGATCTTTGTCACTACTGGGACAAACTCAATCCCATCATAGAAGCAAGTTCAGTCACCCAACCAATGAATATCTGATGATCATCCCTTGGCGGAGATCAAGGTGAAGTTGATGATGAAGACCTTAGATCAGATGTGCCTGCTGATGCCAATACCAAAAATCAATTCCATTGAAGATAAGCTCATTGATCCCCTAGACCCCCTCATCAATGACACTTTGGAAGAACTTGTCCCCACTCCTTGCACAAAAAAAATTCAGCAAGAGGAAAACTTCTTGATCTTTTGGAAGTTGTCAAGAGAAAGCAACCACAAGATACAAATAACAAAAACCTACCTCCAAAGAGCTATACATGAAGTAAATGGTCATTAAACGTCAAGCCAAGGTCACTCAAGCTTCTCTGGCAGCTAGAAAGGCGAAGTTGGTGTACATTAAATAGCTAAGCAGTCAAAATCTTAAACTGGAATAAAATGGCAATTTAATTCCGTCCTCTGGCCAACATGTTGGATCCCAGAAAATCTGAGTCATCTGAGGATTCCAATGATAGCTCTTGAAGGTTGTTCACTTCTACTTCCGGGTCACATGGTTGTATCACTCCTCCTTTCTTACATTTCTTGGCTCTCTTCAAGTAGCTTTTGTTTGATCTTATCTGGCGAAATTGAATATGCAATCAAATATATTTGATTATCATTACTTTATAGATGTCAGAAAATAAGAATGAGAGAATCAATTTATGAAAAAAACAACTTAATCCAGATGACCAAAGAGTTAAGCAAGATGAAAACAAAAACGTTGTTTAAGATGAAATCAAGGTTTCATTTTTCATTTCTCCGACTAGGTGGTATACAAGTTAGAAAAAGAATTACCAGAATTAATTTGACTTAGAGAATCCATAAAGAAAGAAAATGGAAACAGTTGAGCAAAGGAATGTAAAAGGAATCAAAAAGATAAAGAAAATTATTTGCAACATTATGAAAAACAACACCATCAGGAATCTAAGAAGGCAGTCTCCTGTTCAAAAAATTAATTAAAAAGCTGACTGCCAGGATTATTCTGACCCCTCCAAGGACCTGGACTATTATATTCATAGAATTTGGCTACCAGTGGGGGGGGGGGGGGGGAGTGGGGGAAGTGTAAATTTCAGGAGTTACATCAGCAAGAAGTAAATAGCGGAGGACCACACAAGCACTACACCAGTGTGTGATCCTCACCTGTTTACCAGCTGAGCTTAGGTCCTTCCTGAGAACTCACAAGCTCTGAGATTAGCCCTTGAGAATGCCAATACATTGCTTGTTACAGACTCGTAACAACACCAAGTGTTGATTGTAAAAATTAATAGGCAACTAAAGGATTTATTACTCATTAGAAACATTTCTTTAAATTATTTATCTGAAAATTTCATCTTTCTATTATTATTTAATTATTTTAATTTATTTATAAAGAAAAATATTTTTTTTTTTTAAGACTTGTCATACCTAAAGGCAAAAACAGCAATAGCCTTGCTTCTGATTATAATATTTTAATAATTAAATTCTGTTTATTTTATTCTATTCTATATATATTTTTATTTGATGATTTTTATTGATATATTTATTTTTAATAGTTTTACTATCTTTTTCTTGTTTCATATGTTTTAGGTTAATAATAATAATAATAATAATAATAATAATAATAATAATAATAATAATAATAATAATAATAATAATAATAATAATAATAATAATAATAATAATAATAATAATAATAATAATAATAATAATAATAATAATAATAATAATAATAATAATAATAATAATAATAATAATAATAATAATAATAATAATAATAATAATAATAATAATAATAATAATAATAATAATAATAATAATAATAATAATAATAATAATAATAATAATAATAATAATAATAATAATAATAATAATAATAATAATAATAATAATAATAATAATAATAATAATAATAATAATAATAATAATAATAATAATAATAATAATAATAATAATAATAATAATAATAATAATAATAATAATAATAATAATAATAATAATAATAATAATAATAATAATAATAATAATAATAATAATAATAATAATAATAATAATAATAATAATAATAATAATAATAATAATAATAATAATAATAATAATAATAATAATAATAATAATAATAATAATAATAATAATAATAATAATAATAATAATAATAATAATAATAATAATAATAATAATAATAATAATAATAATAATAATAATAATAATAATAATAATAATAATAATAATAATAATAATAATAATAATAATAATAATAATAATAATAATAATAATAATAATAATAATAATAATAATAATAATAATAATAATAATAATAATAATAATAATAATAATAATAATAATAATATTTTATTGATTCTTTTTAGTTAATGAACTATATTAATATTAGATATATTTTAAAAAAAAATAGAAATCACTCTGGGATTGTCCAGAAAAGATCGTCCATCGTGATTTCTTCTTTTAACTTCGCCTCTCTTCTTCTCTGATTGTTTTGAATCTAAAACAACTTCTTAAATGAAGATAAGCAAATACTTCAAATTCAGTTTATATTTATTCTAATCTTATCTTTAATTTGACTTTCTTTCTTTTAATTTAATTTATTTTATTTCTTTATATTATTTTATTTTTATTCATCTTTTTTGACTCCTTATTTTTTATTAAAATTGTTTTTAGTTTTTTATAAAAACTTACCAAAATTTTATGAAACATTTTTCATTCTTTTTTTAAAGAGTAATTATCATTTTGATAGTTATTTTTGTTTCCTGTAACAATTTTATTTTTAATGTTTTCATTAGTTTTGTTTTGATTAATTTAATTTTTATTTATTATTTGAAATAAATTTTTATTAAATTTTACTCACTGATTTCAGTGATTGTTTTTTCAATTCTTTTTCTTCTCTTTTGCACATTGTTTATTTGACATCCTCCTGTGCTATGAGCATCTATGTTCATAGAAAAATGTTTTTCAGGAGTTGAGCCAATATTATTCATTGTGCTTTTGAGTTTTATAGAATTTATTGATTTTCTTAGAAAGTCAGCAAGATGATTCTTTGACGATATTGTTTTTAATATTATTGATTTATTTTGTATCAATTCTCTTATATAATGTAATTTGATGTCAATATGTTTTTGTTCTAAAATTATTTTGACTGGTGTTACTCATGGCTAAGTCAAGTGCACCTTTATTGTCTTCAAAAATTGTAATTGGATCATTTAAATAAAATATTTTTGTTTCTTTAATTAAATTTTTAATCCATATCACTTCTCTGTTTGCATCTGTCAAAGCTTGGTATTCTGCTTCTGTTGAAGATAATGCTACAGTTTTCTGTTTTGATGCCTTACAAGATAGAATATTTTTATCCATTAGAATTAAAAATCCTGCTACTGATCTTCTACTATTCAAAGAATTACCCCAGTCTGCATCTACATGCATTGATATCTTTAAGTTTTCTGTTCTATTTAATGTTAAACTAATTTGACATGTTGCTTTCAAATATTCAAATATTCTAATTCCTGCATTATAATGTTTCTGACTAGGTGATTCTAAGAATTGTGATAATGTACTGACAACATATGAAATGTCTGGTCTAGTTAAAACACTTAAATAGTTTACTGATGATCCAATTAATGAGAAATAATCTTTGTTTGATTTCTTGAATAATAAACTTTCTCACTACATCCATACCTACATACCACCCAAGGGGGAATGTGGGGGATTTTTTTTTTTTTTTTTTTTTTTTTTTTTTTTTTTTTTTTTTTTTC
>KN362516.1:2696-13073 GCA_000785685.1 Uromyces viciae-fabae | reverse complement strand
GAGCTGGGTTGATCATTAGCAGGTTTTGGACGTGTTTCAGGATGAAGTAACCAGCAGTTGGACTCAGGATGAAGTGCTTTAGGATTATGCCAGCCAGGTTTACATGGATTTTGAACTCTTCTCTTATTGTTATTGGATTTCTTCTTTTCATTATGATTCTCATACAAAGCAGTAGCAGGATTGGATTCAGTTGGAGCATTCTTAGTTTCAGTTTTGTTGATTCCAGACTGTTCAAGATAGACAATTTCTTGTAATTTATTTAAAGTTGCTTCAGGATCCTTGATGATTTCTTCATTCATAATCATGGAATCTACAACATTCCACATATCAGATGATAGTTTGGATAAAATAGTATAACATAATATATCATCAGGAACTCCAAGTTGAACAACAGCAATATCAGTCATCATTTTTCTACACTCATTAATATAAATCTTTAAGTCTTGTTTAAATTCTAATCTCATAAATTTTAACCAAAGTCTTCCACGGTTGTTGAAAGATTTTGAGGCATATCTATCATTAATTTTGGACCAAATAAGAAAGGGGTCTTCATCAATGTCAGGGGTGATAACAGCATCAAAGGCAGATTCTCCTAGACGTCTCATGATTACATCCACAGCTTGAGCTCTCTTTTTGTCATCAGAGGCCCTAGCAGCAGTAGAAAGTTCTTCAGATTGAGTTTTGAGACAGACTTGTAAGCCGGGTATTGAAATCCTTGTCATCTCTCAATTGTATCAGCCCCCCCTCCATGCATACAGTGCATCAGATTAAGGATAACATTAAAACCAAATCTTAACCAAGAACTCCGGTAAATCTTGTAAACCATTTGCTTTTGGGCTTTGAAATCTTGTAGCTATCAATCTCAGATTTCAATTTAGCTATTTTTTGGTTTCAATCAGCTTACTCGTTCAGGGGATATGCTACTTGAAGTTTTGAGTCTCCTATCACCTCAAACAACTTAGGGCAATGGCTTATTTGTTTTGGTTTTGGAGAAAGCACAAATAGATCAAACACCTTGCATTTTCAAATGTTCAACAGCATTTGGAAATGAAATAAAGAATCTAGCATGTGAAACAAAAAAAGATAAAAAGGTCCATCATTGATGTTAAGAAAGATGCTATCAAGAAATATTCAGGATTTGCCTTTCACATAATATGGTACAAATGTGAGATAAGGTTTCTTTTCCCCAATACAACGCATAAATACGGGTGGATTGTGTGACGTTTAATAAACTAAGACGTGATATTTCAATAACTTATAACAAAACAACATGACAATCAAAGATTATGTACCTAAGACCTCTATTTTAAACTGGAGAATAAAGACAAAGATAATGAAAGAGAATAACACGAGAAAAGAAACAAACAACTAGATGATAATCATGAGTACACTTGAAGCCATGAAAACAGTTGAGATAAGAAAAAAATACTCGTAAGAAATGATCTAGTATGTATCAATGATGAGTGTTGCAGAGCTTGAGTTATTGAGGATTCGTCTTTTAGTGGAACTTGAAGTATAAGAATAAAAACATAAGACGACATGTTGATGTGATTGATTTATACATAGATGAAAGCTTACCTCCCCCCCAGCAATGTCGGCTAAGAATAGAAGGACAAGTTTAAGATAAACAGTAATAGAATACAAACTGAGTGGGGAAAAATAGATTCGGAAAAGATTCCCTGGGAGGGAGAATAAACAGCAGAATCAAGTTGTTTATATATGTGAACGTTTGATTAATGATTATGTAATCATTAATTTAGCGTTCAGACTTTTGTGACATCATTGTGATGCTTTGACTCATGCGCACTGACTTTTCATTCTTACAGATTGTATTGGTCAAGTGATCCAACACATCTTTTGGAATTTGTATGTATTAGTAATAACAATACTTTCCCAATGGATTGTATAGTGCCTGTCTGATCTTATCTGTTAATTTTGATCCTCTCCCACTCAAGCTTCATTACTCTTAAACATTACATGGTTATAGTCTTAACCCCTGGACCTACTTGGCAGGGGATTCCTTTGTTTGTATGCTATAAAACCTGGAACAAGCAATTAAAATCAGGAGTGGTTCTTGTTCCATTGAACCAGCTTCCCAAATAGCTGCTCCAATCCCCTCTTTTGTCCTTTGACACTGAGGTGTTGGTCTGATCCTTTGATCCTCATTTACTTCATCAAAACTGATCCTTTGATCATTATATTCCTCAGTCCAGTTTTTCTTCATTATCCATCAATGGGTAAAAATTGTGTATCAGACAAACTATCCAATACAAATAAAAACCCTAATACTGGATTGTATCAGAATGGTTTAATCTTTTTGAATGGCAGGATGATTCCAATTATTATTATTATTATCAGGGGGTTTCATAGTTGAGTGAAATTTTGTTTGCATGTCTTTGCATGTCATGGAAGGGCTTGCAAAAATGACTTGCAAATTATTGCAGAGTGATCTTCAAGAAATTTCTTGAAGACCAACATGCCAAATTTGCATGCAAGTCACTCCACTTCTGAGATATGTCAACCTGAAAAATGGTTTGCACTCAGCTCTGAAACCCCGCATTGTATGCAAATTTTTTTGATTAAAATCCAAAAAAAAAAAAAATAAGTACTATAAAGGATGTAATAAAAAAGTGAATTCAGTGATTCACCAATCAAATTAAACCTTAGAATCTAAGCTTTCCAGTGATATACTACTCAAAATTTTGAGTAAAGAGATGACTGATATTGTTCAATAGTGTAATCAAAGCCAATTTAAAGAGATCCAGAATATTGTCCAATAGTGTAATCAAAGCCAATTGAGGAAAAATTAATATTTCTAAACAAAATAAGACTTGATGAGATTGTTTTTCATTGAGCCCATGTAAAGATGGCAATCTGGACTGGGTTACCCGCCACATGTCCAGGTACCCTCTTGTTGTTTGGCCCAAACAGAACACCCGTACTTGTACTTTTTGGCAGGTACCGGCGGTACTCTCTTACATTTTTTTTTCCATTTGCAACTTTCTTTATATGCTTCAATTTTTTTTTTAAATTGGATTACAGTCATCATGGTATTTTTATTTTTCATTTCATGTTTTCATAATTTTTTGACTTTGAATATAACAAAAAAAAATTGTCAGGTTTTCTCACAGAAACCAAACAACTATTACAATATTTCTATCCCCTTCTCCTTTCCTTTCCCTTTCTCTGAAATTTTGTGCTTCTTTTCCATTTGTATCCTTCCATTCCACTTACTGAGCATCCCATCTTTTATTTTGTTATTCTAAGAATAAAACACTACTGTCATTCCCCTACTCACCAATTGCACACCAAGTCAATGCCTCTTGAGTGTGACATAGTCTCTCCCAAAACTGAATGTGCGCCCCACATCCACAGATGTGGCTGAAAAAGATCAGATAGATCAGAATTGAGAAAGAGATTGTAATTTTATTAGAAATCTACACACCTGGACAACTCAAGACATCAAGAGCCATGGGTAAAAGACCCCCATAGGTGTTTCCACCCTGCTTCTGTTGAAGCCACCACTTGAGGCCGTTGACAGGCTCTGATCCATCCAAGAAAAGGGCCTCAGCAAGCCAAACATTGATTGGGTCTGTTGAAAAATTCCCAGAGTGGGCTGCTGATGTGGGCCCAGTTGAGATAGGAACCCAGTTTGGGACTGGAAGAAAAATTAGTATTTGAAGTAAGAATGGAGAAGATAAAAATGAGCAACTTACTTTTGGTTTATTAACAGATTGCTTGGTTTGTGGCTTTATTTCCATCTTGTAATACGCTTCCCACATTTATTGTGTGTGTCTAATAGCCTTGTTGATCCAATCTTGACTCCAGCCTGCAGTTTTTAAATATTCAGGAGGGGTGGAGAACTGAAGAGTAATATTAGTGTAAGTTGAAAAAAATGTGAGAGAATAATCAGACTTAATCGTTGCTATTTGGTACAATAGTGAGCAGTCAGTCAATTGATAGTACTTGTTTGTAAGCTTGAGACCAGCGCGGAATGCATTCCTCAATGCAGCAGGGTATTTTTTTTCCACAACAATTGTTGAAAGATTTTTGGTTATCTGTTCAATGAAAACAACCACATGTGATAGCCGCAGAGAGCCTTCTGTGGATACTTGGAGTGTTATTTCATAGAAAGGTTTACTTCAACCAAATTGCGGGCCAATTCCATATCAAATTGGTCAACTTGAAGTTTTTGGCTGAGGCCATCACTGCCAGTATGATTGTATCAGATTCCTTCAACTGGAGTTACATCAGTTGGAAAAATCTGATATTATATCAGACAAAACTGGCATTGTATCTAACTTAAATTAAATTAGATCTACCTTAAATGATATTAAATCTAAAAAAACAGAAATTTCATGCATTCAACCTATTTAATATCAACACCTGTGATTTTATATCACATTTTTATGTCTGATGCAACTGTTTGGCCCATGGACATAATGTCAGATAGAAAAATCTGATATAAAGTCATTTATGTTGATATTAAATAGGTTGAGTTGAAAAAATATCCTCTATGATAGATATAATATCATTTTTGGTAGATTTAATATCAGCTATAGTAAATAAAATACTGGTTTTGCCTGATATAATATCACATTTTTTTGTCATATTTCATGTCAGATTTGGGAATCTGATACAATCATCCTTGCAGTGCATACTAACAGAAATTTCATGCATTCAACCTATTTAATATCAACACCTGTGATTTTATATCACATTTTTATGTCTGATGCAACTGTTTGGCCCATGGACATAATGTCAGATAGAAAAATCTGATATAAAGTCATTTATGTTGATATTAAATAGGTTGAGTTGAAAAAATATCCTCTATGATAGATATAATATCATTTTTGGTAGATTTAATATCAGCTATATTAAATAAAATACTGGTTTTGCCTGATATAATATCACATTTTTTTGTCATATTTCATGTCAGATTTGGGAATCTGATACAATCATCCTTGCAGTGCATACTTTGTCAGTTTTCTAGTTCCTTAGTTCTCCACTCTCTTCCTCTCCTTTATATTTCTTATTTCTTTTAAAATAAATAAATAAATAAAATTCTTTTCTTTATATAAATTATTATTTTTATACTTTCTATCTTCTCAGATGTGTAGTTGTCTGAGTGTTTAAATTAGATTAAATAGTGTGTAGTTGCTTTTTAGTCTAAAATTTACTATTATAATCTTCATGTGTAGTTGTGAGGATTTTTTATTTTACTAGTATTTATCTCATGTGTAGTTGTGGGATATCTTACTTTTTCTCTTATTGAGTCATGTGTAGTTGTGGCTCAAGTCTTCCCATGTGTAGTTGTGGGAAGTGTTTTGTTGTTTTCTTCCCATGTGTAGTTGTGGGAGGTATTTTGGTATTTTTGTAATATGTCACAATCTGTGACATATTTCTTCTTATATTTAAATAGTTTTTGCTCAAGTAATTAAAAGGATCGAGTCAAGCAAATTTAATTTTTTATCTAAAATTCAGATCCCCGCTCCTCTTTCATTAAACCATCCCATCAGCTCTCTCTTCTCTTCAAATTATCCCCCTGTAATCTTAACATACTTTTTATCCCGCTTCCACTCAATTCTAGAACAAAAAGTCAGTTGTTTGAAGGCTTAACTGATTTCAAGAACACAATGGAGATATCAATTATGGAAAGACTTACATGGCCGAATTACACCAAACAATGCTGCTGATTTGAAGGTAAGTTTAGTTCCATTGGGTTTGTACGTCTTTTTCAATTGTATAAGGTTTTTCAATTGCATGGCCTTCACAAATATTGGCAAACAACGCTTTTTAGTTGGGCAATTTCTTCATTTTCCAAGCGATTGCTTGGAACTGCAAGGATAATTATTTTCAGTTCCATTTATGTGATCCTGATAGATTAGTATAAATTTTACCTTTGCTAGACTGTGCCGGCAAGTGTTAGTGGTATAATCATTGTGCTTGTCTTCATCACTCATATCTTCAATATCATCAAGATCTAAGTCTTCCTGATCTGCCACCTTGGTCGCTTCTCTTTCCCCATCTTCCAAGCCATCTTCTTCATCTTCACCCTCAGATTGTTCTTGATTATTATTGTACTTAGATTTTGAAACAAAAAAACAAAAAATAAACAATTTATATCAGTCAAAAAATATTGGAAAGCAAAGCAACTGAAATACATACAGATTAATTGCATTGCGAGCATCATCACTGTCCTCCCCCAAATATTCCAAGGGATTTTTGGTAGTTTCTTTTTGATTTTTACTGTTCTCAGGTCCAAAAGTTTGCAAGATTGCCTTCACAATCAAGTTAAGTATATGGGTGAAACACCTTACCCATTGAGTTTTTCCTTTGAAGCATGCCCATTTCAGTTTTTTTATCTCGTCAATCATGACTGCATTGTTAGATGCATTATTGGAAACTATTCCACAAATCTAGAAAAAAACAAAGTAGTCAGTAATGCCATTGTCCTTCTATTTAAAAGTAATAATAAGTAAAAAAAATAAGCTATACTTT
Source organism: Uromyces viciae-fabae (assembly GCA_000785685.1). Classification (NCBI taxonomy): domain Eukaryota; kingdom Fungi; phylum Basidiomycota; class Pucciniomycetes; order Pucciniales; family Pucciniaceae; genus Uromyces; species Uromyces viciae-fabae. The sequence goes on along the minus strand of KN362516.1, from coordinate 6,572 downwards.
GTTTTGAACCCCAAACTTTTCAGCCACCCTTTGAACCATCTTGGCCAAGTACTCACCAGTGTGGCTTTCATTAAACCATCCCATCAGCTCTCTCTTCTCTTCAAATTATCCCCCTGTAATCTTAACATACTTTTTATCCCTGTGAGATAATTTGATAAAATCAAGAGGCATACATTGCCACATATTTTTTGTATTTCCATCCTTGCAAAGCCAATAGATGACGGTACCTAGAATGTTGAAGCCTTTTGGGGATTGCCAGGCATCAACTCCAAGATACATTGCCCCACTGTTGTTCTTTGGGGAGAAGAAATAATCAGTAAAAAATGAGAAACATGATTAAAAGATGTATCCTCACCTTTAAGTCAAGCTTGAAGTTTTCCTGTACAGTGGTGTACAGGACATGGATGGCCTGCAAGATGTTACATTGATTGGGTAAGTGCTTGAGGACAGTAGGGTGTAAGATTTTTTTTAAGACTTTTGTCTTCCAAAGCATAAAATGGATGTGCGGCCTCTGCACACCAATTAGCACATTTTTGAGTAACCTGCACAAAAATGGTGCTAATTAGCCAGCTGAAAAGAAGGTAAATGTAGAAATAACTCATTTTAGGGTGTCAATTTCTCCAGTTCCCGTGATTCCTAGTGAGGCAAGAGTCTGTACTTGCTCCTTATCTCATTTTTTTTTGAGACAGCTGGCAGCATGCTTGAGGAGGTTGCTGCAGGAAGAGTCAGCCATTAGCCAATTGATCTTGGTGCCGCACCTGAAATTTTTAACAAAAAAAAATTAATAAAAAAAATAAAAAAAATTAAACAAAATGAATTACTAACAGTTTACAGGGGTATGCTATCATTCTCCATCCATGCTTGTTGAGTTGATTAGATAGCTCAGGGACATGGTATGATGTGTAACTGGAACTGATTTCTGTCAAGGCAATTTTTTGTGCCCAGCCTGTGGTTGGAAATTGAATCAGCAATTAATGAGCAAAAAGCATCAAAGATAGGCCACTGACAAAGCACCTCTTGATTGGTTGTTTGGGATGGTAAAGCACATCCACAGGTCAAGGGGTCTCCTGTGCCAACCTTGCTGTCGGATTCTTCATGGACTTGTGATGTTGGTATGGCTGAATGACCCCTGGCTGATGGGCTGGTAGGAGGTGGGATGTAGTGGGTGACAGAACTGGAGGGTGATTGATTTTGGCGGGTTTTTTTTGTTGGACGGCGGCTCATGGCAAAAAATAGTAAAGTGGTAAAGTGGGGAGGTGACTGGATAATTGGGGAGCTGGAAAGTTGTGGGGATAGATGTTGATTGTAGATATTGTGTAGTTGTACATATGTATATACATAAAGATATGGTTCTCATGGGTATCAAACAGCGGTATCAGGGTAGATGACCCCAAATTTCACAGAAAGTGGGCACCCATATCCATACTTGGTACATGCGGCACAGGTACATAATCTTAAACTCATCTTGTAGATACTTGATTTTTATTGACTCCATGTAAATGATTTGATTTTAGTTTACACTTGAGTATTAATACTTAAAGAGTTTGACTATGAATATAAAAAGGGTATTGATTTCCGCACACGGTCAATCCGCGTTGACACATGGTTTGGCCGTCGCGGCAAAGTCCGCGTGCTGCGCCCGGGCACACGGTTTTCCGCGCCCGCACACGGTTTTTTAAAAACCATTTTAAAAATACAAAAAAAAACATTTTTGTATTTTTAAATATATTTTTGGGGGTTTAGAAAGCCCAAGAAATATAATATGAAAAAAAAAATCAAAAATTATGAGTATTTTTTTTTTGGCCCACACACGGTTTTCCGCGGTGACACATGGTTTTTTTAAAGCCCTTTTAAAAATAGAAAACAAATTAAATTATGAATTTTAATTACATAATTGGGCCTTTTAAAGGCCCAAGAAATATAATCTGAAAAAAAAATTCAAAATCAGCATTTTTAATTTTTTTGGCCCACACACGGTTTTCCGCGTTGACACACGGTTTTTTTAAACCCATTTTAAAAATAGAAAAAAAAGGTTTTTCCTGATTTAAAAATTAAAAAAGGGGCTCTGAAGTGCCTCTTGATTTTATGTAAGGTCAAAATTTCAATAATCTCTTTTTTTTTTTTACCTTTTTGGGGGGGCAATGCCCATAACTCCTCAAAAAAAATGTTTTCACACATTTGAAAATATGTTTTGGGGGTTCCAAAAGCTCCTTAGAATGTGTATCATAAAAAATTTTACAAATTACTATTATTATTTTTTTCCTTTTTTGCACACGGTTTTGGACATAGTTGTGGAACCACTTTTTATGCCACTTTTAGGAAGTCAAAAATCATGAAAAAATATGTTTTAGATCGATAAAGAGGATCTCTTTCAATGGTTTTAATTTTCTTCCGCGGGAAAAAATTATTCATTATCGATAAAAAAAATTGAATGCAACAGAAAAAAAAAAAAAAAACAAACAACAAAAAAGCTAATCAACATTGATTATTTTATTTATTCTTTCAGATTTTCTATGAGAGTGTAAATGTTTAAGACCCAAGATTAAATTAGAATCAATTAAATCCTTCCATGGCTTGGATTCTTTTGTGGAATGGTATTTCCACAAAGAATGCACCATGGGGGCAGGCCATCTATCTTTTTCCTTGAATTTGAAACTGATTATGTGAGCACTATGAAGAATAAAACAGATTGGAGGAGGGATGGGGGTATCTTTGGGGGGAGGATGAGAAAGAGGAAGGAATGTGCAAATCATTTGAGAAGATAATGAAACCACTGGTCTTAAATAAGTGTCAGCCATTAAAAATCCATGAGCAGGAAAGGTCATCCAATTTTCCCTTGAAGCATCTTCATTTAAAAGTTTGAGTCTTTCAATTACCTTTTCTCTTGATTCATCCCACCAAATTTGTTCAATTATTTTTGGTTGAGAGTGGAAAACAGAGTTGGAAAGGAACTCTGTCAGCATTTCCTCTCGAATATGGAAATAATCATCAGTTGAGTGTCCCGTTACCTTTTCTCTTGATTCATCCCACCAAATTTGTTCAATTATTTTTGGTTGAGAATGGAAAACAGAGTTGGAAAGGTACTCTGCCAGCATTTCCTCTCGAATATGGACATAATCATCAGTTGAGCGTCCCAAACCTATTGCTGCTGATCTAAATCCACAATTACCATCGCCTAAAACATCATGGACCACTGAAATGTGAGGGATGGCCTCCACTGGTCTGATCTTGGCCTTGGCTGCATACTAAGATAAAAAGAAAAATAAAATATTAAAGAAAAATATTATAGAAAATAATGAAACAAAAAGGAAAAATTAATTGAAACAGAAATAATAATTTTGCTTACAAGTTCCACATCTATTTCAGTATATACTTTTCCCACATCAAATCAAATCTTGTCCTCTTCATCAGTTTGATCCACAATTACCATCGCCTAAAACATCATGGACCACTGAAATGTGAGGGATGGCCTCCACTGGTCTGATCTTGGCCTTGGCTGCATACTAAGATAAAAAGAAAAATAAAATATTAAAGAAAAATATTATAGAAAATAATGAAACAAAAAGGAAAAATTAATTGAAAGATAAATAATAATTTTGCTTACAAGTTCCACATCTATTTCAGTATATACTTTTCCCACATCCAATAAAATCTTGTCCTCTTCATCAGTTTCATCCTCTTTCTCTTCTGGCTCTTCAGATTAATCTGATTCAGTGCTCTAAAAAAGATGGAAAAATAAACATCAAAAAAAGAAAAAAAACACTGAAATGTGAGGGATGGCCTCCACTGGTCTGATCTTGGCCTTGGCTGCATACTAAGATAAAAAGAAAAACAAATCATTAAAGAAAAATATTATAGAAAATAATGAAACAAAAA
>KN362515.1:0-11326 GCA_000785685.1 Uromyces viciae-fabae | reverse complement strand
AAAAATTAATTTGAACAATCCAACAACAAACAAGTTATAAAAATGTGAACAATCCAACAATAAAGAACAATCCAACAAAAACAAAAAAAAAGCAAACAGAACCTATATCAATGAAAACCAGACTTACGTCGGGTTCTGGGTCATACTCCAACCTCCAATGAGGATGGAAATCTTCAGCGACTAAATGTCCTCTTCCAGCTAGAATTCCATCAATCTGATGAGAGCATGGCACTCCCGAACCCCCCCACTTTTGACCTGTACAACCCAGCCCGTCATGTGCTCTTTGAAACCTTTCAAATTGCTCCTTGCATTGGCGCAAACCTGCTATAGACACTTTGAAGGATAATAACTTCATTGCCTGGGGAAAATCATTTAAACACTTAATTCTGTCATCATCTAGTGATGCTTGCACAAAATTAATTTGCTCTCCAATTGGTTTATTCATTGCGAATAACTTGATTGCCTGGGGCAAATCATTTAAACACTTAATTCTGTCATCATCTAGCGATGCTTGCACCAAATTAATTTGCTCTCCGATTAGTTTATTCATTGCGAGCCACATGTCAACCACATCGGCATTTGACTTTCGATCAAGAAATTTCTTCAACAGGTTGTGCGCACCCTCAACTCGTTGGGTCGATCGGTTACCAAAATGTGCCACCCTGCCACACCAAGCTTGCATGAATTTCTCTTTCACAGGAAGGATTTTCCGCTCTAAGTATTCCATCACCCCTTCCCTATCTTCCAAAACTAGGCTCAAAGCCTTCAAACAAATATTTCACTCTTCTACTGTAGGAGCCCATGCGACCTTCTTCCATGCATCTAAGAATTGGGACCACTCTTCTTCTTCTTCTGAAGAAAATAATTTCCTACATTCCACCACAATATTTTGCCAAAATGAGCTACCCTGCCACACCAAGCTTGCATGAATTTTTCTTTCACAGGAAGGATGTTACGCTCTAAGTATTCCATCACCCCTTCCCTATCTTCCAAAACTAAGCTCAAAGCCTTCAAACAACTATTGTACTCTTCTACTGTAGGAGCCCATGCGACCTTCTGCCATGCATCTAAGAATTGGGACCACTCTTCTTCTTCTTCTGAAGAAAATAATTTCCTACATTCCGCCACAATATTTTGTTCAATGTGCCATATGCACAAGTGATGGGTTGAATTTGGGAAGACCTTCTTGATTGCCTTTGCAAGCGCTCTTTCTCGGTTGGTAACAAAAACGTTGGGGAACCTCTCTTCATTCCACACAAGTCTAGAGAGACAAGACATTGCCCACTCATAGTAACTATTGACTTCCCTCGAGAGCAGCACAATTCCAACCGTGAAAGTTTTAGATGAAAAAGTTATCCCCACAATTTGGAAGAGAAGCAAGGCATTTTTGTTTGTCTTGTAAGTGGAATCCAGTATTGCAACATGATGGAAGCAACAAGTCAATTTAACGGATTCGGGGTGTGCCATGAAAAGGGCATCCATCATGTTATTGTCTTCATATTTTGTTTCAAATACCCAGCCTGATTGTGTTAAAAGTCTCAAAAGAACCTCGATAACACTAGAGCCAGACCGATCTTCTTTTTTGACGGTCATGGAAGCGACGAGCCAATTTAACGGATTTGGGGTGTGCCATGAACAGGGCATCCATTGTGTTATCATCTTTATATTTTGCTTTGAATACCCAGCCTGATTCTGTTAAAAGTCTGAACAGAATCTCGATAACACTAGAGCCAGACCGCTCTTCTTTTTTGATGGATGATTTCCCATTCCAAATATCCCTTGTTTTCAAGCACTCCTTCCCCGTTAAACGAGCAATGTTGCTTTTCAGCTGCCTCCCAGACAAATGTTCCCCAATACTTGACTTCAAATATTCCTTCTCAACTTCACTAAGCCGACGATGGACAGGATGGGACAAAGGGTTGGTCCTTGTTTTCAAGCACTCCTTCCCCGTTAAACTAGCAATGTTGCTTTTCAGCTGCCTCCCAGATAAATGCTCCCCAATACTTGACTTCAAATAATCCTTCTCAACTTCACTCAGCCGACGATGGACAGGATGGGACGATGGGTCGGTCGAAGGTGGGTGGTTATGGAGCTGTGTTCCCTTTTCGACATTGTATTTGACTTCCCAAAAGTCATTACTGACCTTTTTGCTACAATATAGTCGAAAGGGACACCCACACTTCCTAGTTGAGGTCACTCTTTTTCGGGCTCCTTCCCGGACATCATTTTCACCCCACTGATAAAAGGCTAAAGTCATGTGATGATTATTCGAATTAGCCTTAACAATGCCATATCCATGCAAATAGGCCCATTTTCGGCAACTTAAATCTATAAGTGGGTGGGGGAGCAAGGGGCTCTACAATAAAAATGCAAACAATCCAACATTAGAGTCATCACTTATTGGCAAACAAAAAATCAAAAAATATGCACCTCCAACTGTATAATCAACAGTATTTAAGTCTTCCAGAATTGGAACCAGATTACCTGTTTCTTCTTCCGTCAACTATCAAAAAAAAATCAATAAAATTGATTAATCAAAAATGGGTCCCATAAAAATAATGGATTCCGTATTAGTAACTTGCAATGTGGTCTTTAGAAGACCCTTGTATGATTTCACCAGAATTTTGTTCCATATTTTTAAGTAAGTGTGTTTGAACATTTTTTTCTTACAAAAAAAACCAACAAATAAAATTGCATCAGCCCTTCAAAATCTCAGCCCAAACTTCAACATAAACCTTTACTAACCAGTGGTAAGTTTTGGAAATGTGAAAGTGGGTACTCAATGTGTGGTTCAACTATTGTTTCCCCACAAGGTAGGGAAGGGGTGCCAATTCAGGCAGTGTGGATCAATTGTTGATCCACCCACTGCAATTCTTTTGGCTGTTTTTTTGGCACGGACCCGTTCGGGGGCTAAAAACCCCCGCACCATACCGTTCGGGGGCTGAAACTATTACGATAGTTTAAGGGCGCCTAAATATTGTATACAATATTTTGACTATCGTATACAATACCGGGGTACCCGAAACTATCGTATACGATAGTTTCGGACCCTGGATTATTGTATACGATAGTTTCGGACCATGGATTATTGTATACGGTAATTTCCCGCCCCCTGGGAGGTTTTGCAGACTGTATATGACAAAAATGGAGCCCCCGTTGTTGTATACGGTCATTTATGGGGGCGCACGGTATCGTATATGATACTTATACAATAGGGTATCGTGGTTTTAGCGCCCCCCTTATCTTATTTTTATTTATTATTATATTTTATGTTTTGATAGTTATAATTGTTGAATATATTGCATATCCAATATTTATTTCAATTTAATTCCATTTTTTTTAATTTTACTCTACTTCATATTTTCCTTAAGTACCAGTGCAAATACTTCAAATTAAAACTGGAAATCCTTTATTCCTAAAAACTTCATCTTATTCACAGAAATCAGTGTTAAACAAAAATCAACATTATTTTTTTTATTTTCTTTATTTAAAAAAAAACAAAACGACTCATCCATTTCAATTCAAGATCTCAACAAGATCATACTTGGTACAGTCATTCTGATTCAACACATTAAATCATCAAAACTGAAACCATTCAATTTGTTCTTCCAATTAGAATCAACTCAATTAAAAAATTAATATTTGTCTCTAGTTAAAGAAAAATATCCATCTATTTCATCCAGTAAGATCTTCATTATCTCAAACACCATTCAAGTAAATAAGCAAATAAATTCTAATCTTCTTTCTATCAGTTCCTTCGTCTTTGAATTACCTAAATCTATGTTCTCCAAAATAAATTAAAAAAAAGAAGAAAAAAAATGAAATCTCAGCCTGTTGGTTATTTTTCATTTCTAATTTGTTTATTTTACTTTTATCTAAAATTTTTTAGGCCTTTTAGAAATCTTTTTCTTCACGATTAAAAGCCAAAATACTTCACACCGATGACGACGCCGGGACCTACCACATCTACATCTACCCCAGGACCAGGAGGCAGTGATAACTGGTTTCGCTCGATAACTCTTAAAGCAATTGTCAAATGCACTCCAATGCTTAATGATGAAAATTATTCCATCTGGAGAACTAAGATGCAGAATCTCTTCAAGTTAAGGGGAATTCTCAATGTTATGAATGGAGACGGCAACAAACTTGATCCTGATGTGAACGACGAGATAGCTGCCTATATTATTTCTAAATTTGAATCCAAAACACACTCCCTACTAGTGACTTCATTTAATGAAAACGATGCCATCGCACTATGGACTGCAACAAAGGCACACTTCGCATCTTCACAATCTGCGAACAGAGCTAGGGTATTCCTTGATTTTCTCTACCTAAACTTTAAACCTGAAGCAGTCGACACTTTTATTACCAAAGTAAAGGTCTATCAAACAAGGTTAATAGAGGTTGGGATAGAATTATCTGAAGATATATTGGTGTATTTGGTATTATTTATATTTCCGGAATCGCTTTCCACCATGAAGACTCAAATATTACATAATGGGCAACTGCTGAATGTTCAAATGGTAATAAATCATCTCATCCAACATAAAAATGAGGTCAAAGCCATGTCAGGAGCAAAACCCGCTGAAGATACTCCCATGGCTACAAGCCTATGTCAAGAGCGACCGCAATGTACAAACGGAGTTCATAATCCTGCGGCTAAACAACATACCAAGGACAAATGTTGGGCAGAACTCCCAGAGCTTCGGCCTCCTCCAAAGCAGCAACAATCCAAAGAAGCAAATTACCTCAGTTTCTTTCTGCGAGCTGAAACGTTCAATGCTGAAGTCAATCGAATTATTCTTGATAGTAGCTGTTCTATACATATGTTTAGATCAGCCCATCTCTTTAATCCCCTAAAAATGGATGAAAAAGGCTCAATTAATATAGGAAAGCCTGGAGCAAGTTTAGGCATTGAAGGGAGTGGAACGGCACATCTTCATCTCAAGTCATCTATGCTAACGCTTTGTGATTCTCATTACATCCCCGAAGCAAATATCAACTTAATATTCCTTGGAGCTCTGTTGAATCAAGGGCTTAATTTAATCACTAACGTTTCAAAAAACAAACCCACAACCTTCGAGCTCAAATCAGGATCATCGACTGTATTGTGTGGCTCCATCATAAATAATCTTCTTGTTATTGACACTAACGACACCGGCAAATTCAAAGATCATCATGAAGTCAACTTCGTCACTCTAGACAATCTTCATAAGCTACATCAAACCCTTGGACATGCCAGTGTTGAATGAATGCTCAAAACACTTGGGTCGAAGCCTGTAGATCACAAAGTTCTTAATGAATTCAATTGCAAGGATTGTAATTTGAGTAAAATCACTCGAAGCTCATTCAAAATACCATCAACACCCGCGAACAGACCGATGGACAGGCTACATTTAGACTTGATTGGTCCGCTGTCACCCACATCAAAAGCGGGTCATAGATTTTCAATCACTGTTGTCAATAATCATACCGGTCTGATTGGAGCTTTTCCGTTGAAAACAAAGAATGAAGCAACAAATAACATCAAATTCATAATTGAACAGGAACATCGAAAACGAGGTTATTATCCCATCAAACTCTGCTCTGATGGTGGTGGCGAGTTCATTAGCAATGATTTTCAAGAGTTTCTTAAAGAAATAAACATGAAACAAATAATTAGCGAACCTTACCACCCACAACATAATGGGAAAGCAGAAAGGGAAAATCAGACCCTATGTGAGTCAGCCCTTTCTGTGTTTAGTCAAACCAAAATTCCAAAAAATCTATGGCACGAGGTGATTCAAACCTGTGCATTGTCTCTTAATCAAATACCACGAAAAAAAGGTGATTGCAGTCCTTATGAAATTTTTTTATGGAAAGAAACTTCCATCCAACTACTTAAAACCAATCGGTTCCTCTTGTCTTGGCTCGACGAAACTCCAAGACGCAAATCCAAATTTGATTCTAAAGGTGCCAAAGCCATTCTCATAGGCTGCATACCAAACCTACTCTCGTATCAAATTCTGACACCGAATGGAAGGGTGATCTCAAGAAAAAATGTTCTTTTTGATAAATCAACTGTTGAAACAAAGTGGCTCAGTGACATATTTCCTGATGAAGTTGAGTTTGAAAGCGAAAAGAAAATCAACGATCAGGTATCAAAGCCTTCAAAAAACTCTAAACCCATTGACGTTGATGTCATTTCAATACACTCAAATGAAGAAGCTATGCCGATACAACTAAAACAAGAAAGTATATCGGAAGAATCTATTGAGGATGGCGATGACAATGAAGATGAAATCTTTCATGACTCGCTAATTCCAGAAAGTGAGGAAGAAGCGGTGGAACCAGATTCAAGACTTCTAAGAGATCAAAGTGATAAAATAAAGCCAGTAAAATATTCAGATTTTTCTGAAAACGCACCTCGTAACTATTTTGAATCTCAACATCGCTCAGACACTGAAAAATGGAATATGGCAATAGAAAAAGAACTTCAAACCATAGAGGAATTTGGAGTTTGGGAAGAGTACTCGGGAAATAAAGTCATTCCAAATCTTCTTGATACCACGTGGGCTTTTAGAATAAAAACAAGCACTCATGGTGACCCTCCAGTCTATAAAGCACGTCTGTGTGCAAAAGGCTATCATCAAAAATATGGCGTAGATTACTTTGAAACCTACGCTCCCACTGGAAAACCTCAATCTTTGTGGGCTTTACTTATTTATGCTGCGGAGAAATCACTACCAATCTTAAAATTTGACGTTAAAGGCGCATTCCTCCATTCACCTATACAAGAGGAAATATTCATCAAAGTTCCAAAAGGTTGCAAGAAAGAATGCAATGTTTTAAAACTAAAAAAATCGCTCTACGGTCTTAAACAAGCACCGCTTAACTGGTAAACTTATCTCATTGATTAGATAATCACTCAAGGCTACTCAGAAAGTTTATGTGATCCATGTTTATACTTCGGAAATGATGGATCTTCCGCGATATTCTTTCATGTAGAAGATCTTGTAGTTGTTGGTAATTTTAATCAATTCAAAGAAAATTTCCTGTCCAAATTCAAAAATTCTTCAGCGCATGAACCAAACACACTACTTGGCATGAAAGTTGAATTCATTGACGGTTTCTTTCACTTATCCTTACCCAATCACATTAATAAAGGTTTGGAAGCAAAGCCTGTCAACACTCCATGCACACCATCAATTCACTTAACTCCAGCCTCTGATGAAGAAAAGGATGAATTTAATAAAATGAATGTTAAATACCAATCAGCAATTGGACGTCTAAACCATATTGCCCGACTTGGAAGTCCATATGTTGTATTTGCATTATCAAAACTCTCTCGTTTCCAACATAAACCCAGCATTAAACATTGGTCAGAAGTAAAACATGTCTGGAAATACCTCAAGGGTACCATCAATGTTCCTCTCATCTTTGGAAAAAAGAACTCACTCAATAAAATAGTTAGTTACAGCGATGAAACTTGGGCTGATGACACCAACTTGAGAATATCTCAAAGCGGCTTTATTTGTTTCTTTCGAGGATCTCCTCTCTCGTGGACCAGTCGAAAACAGCAAAATATTGTGAAAAATTCCACTGACTCAGAACTCAATTCCCTATCCGACAGCCAAGATGAATGCTCCTGGTTAAAACAGCTCACATCAGATTTGTGGCGTCAAAAACTTGATCCTACTCTGTTTTACATAGATAACAAAGGGTTGGACAACAAGATCAAAAGTGGTTAAAACAGCTCACATCAGATTTGTGGTGTCAAAAACTTGATCCTACTCTGTTTTACATAGATAACAAAGGGTTGGACAACAAGATCAAAAGATTTGGTTCTAACTCAAAATCAAAACATACTGACTTGAAAACAAAATGCTTGCGTGTTGAATTTAAAAATAATAACATTTCACTTGAACTCATCCCTAGAGAACAAATGATCGCAGATGGGTTGACCAAGGCATGCAACCAAGAATCGCTAAACCTCTTAGTAAAAGCTGTTAGTAGTACCTCAGCCATGTGTTGAATCATGGCGGCGTGTTGAATATATTGCATATCCAATATTTATTTCAATTTAATTCCATTTTTTTTTAATTTTACTCTAACAGTGCAAATGCTTCAAATTAAAACAAGAAATCCTTTATTCCTAAAAACTTCATCTTATTCACAGAAATCAGCGATAAACAAAACTCAACATTATTTTTTTATTTTCTTTATTTTAAAAAAAACAAAACCACTCATCCATTTCAATTCAAGATCTCAACAAGATCATACTTGGTACAGTCATTCTGATTCAACACATTAAATCATCAAAACTGACACCATTCAATTTTTCTTCCAATTAGAATCAACTCAATGAAAAAATTAATATTTGTCTCTAGTTAAAGAAAAATATCCATCTATTTCATCCAGTAAGATCTTCATTATCTCAAACACCATTCAAGTAAATAAACAAATAAATTCTAATCTTCTTTCTATCAGTTCCTTCGTCTTTGAATTCCCTAAATCTATGTTCTCCAAAATAAATTAAAAAAAAGAAGAATAAAAATAAAATCTCAGCCTGTTGGTTATTTTTCATTTCTAATTTGTTTATTTTACTTTTATCTAAAAGTTTTCTTATATCTTCTTGTTTGCAATTAAAGTCTGGTTTTAGGCCTTTTAGAAATCTTTTTCTTCAATAATTTATTATGAGGAATCCAATTTCACATCATTATTTATTATTTATTATTTATTATTTATTATTTATTATTTATTATTTATTATTTATTATTTATTATTTATTATTTATTATTTATTATTTATTATTTATTATTTATTATTTATTATTTATTATTTATTATTTATTATTTATTATTTATTATATTTTTTTGGTATCTAATTTATGTTGAGGAATTAAGTCTCAAATCCAACAAATAGTCTACACCGCGTGCAAACAGGCGACGTACGGAATACAACGTTGCCCGGTCGTAGCGGAATATCCGCAGTGTGAACTCTACGTCGCAGCAAAAGTCAGCTTACGCAGTTGCTGACGTAAAGCCCCATTTGCTCACATCAATATTGTTCGGTATACATCGAACAATTTTCTACCAAAAAAAATCAGAAAAAATCAGGCTACCCTCGATTCAAGTTGGAGCACTAGGTACGTGCATGCTCTCTCTTCACGCAACTCCTTGTCCTTTCCCACCGGCTCACAACACTCCACTTATTCTTGAATCATAGGGCTCACTTGCCAACAATTATCTCATGGAACCCACCCTTGCAATCTGCAAATGCCCGTCATGCATCATCAATGTGTATACCAATGAAGATGGTACGACTTCCTGTGGAACATACGCTAATCCTAGAACACGCAGAAGGCATTGGGAAAAACATCAAGCAAAGGAAGAAGAGGGAGTCATTTCCGCTATCTCATCCCTGAAATCATTATCAATTCAAAATTCTTCCCAGTCTAAAGTGACCACTTCCAAACCTGAAGACAACCCGTCAGACAATGAACATCCACAAGATTCCATTCAATTGTGTGAGTACATTTTCTTTCAATTTCATTCTTCAATTAGTTTATTACTTTGCTTATGTAGAAATTGGGGTGCTGTAGCATTTGTTCTTTATTTCATGGCATGGCTCCATCTTGTCTGTGGAATTAGCCACGAAAAATGCCGAAAGGCGCTAGTTTATCTAACCTACATGATAAGAAATCTTCATCAACTCAATATGCAACAAGTTTTCAATACTTCGATTCCCAAGGATGTACGCACGATTACAAAGAACCTCAACTTGAATCCTGAACTTGAAGAACACATCTGCTGCTTCAAGTGCTACTCGCTCTACAATATTGAAACAGCTCCATTTGAATGTACCTATCAGTTTAAAGAAGATTCGGATATTTGTGGAGAAGATCTCTTCTCTGCCCATTTCATTCCATCCCTTGATGGTGTTCCGAGGGCTTCTCAACATCCACCTCAACGACCACGTGCGCAGATACCTCATCCAACAAACCCATCAAGTTTATTTATAACACAACCTTTTGTAAACTGGCTCAGTTGGTTCCTCCAATTGCCTGAAGTGGAGTCTTCGATGGAAGAATGGTCAAAATATCTTTCTTCAGTATCCAGCGATCAAGTCTTGGATGTTCAGCAATCACATGCTTGGAAGAAACTATTTAAAAATAAAAAAAAATTCATCAAAAACCTCACCTCCACTCGAACTAGGATTTACGCTCTTCATGGATTGGTACAATCCTCTTGGAAATAAAATAGCTGGAAAGCAAAAGTCCACGGGTTTGATGTCCCTAGTTTGTTTAAATTTACCACCATCGATTCGATACAAGCCTAGATTTACCTTCCTGGCTGGTGTAATCCCAGCTCCTAATCAACCCAACATGGTTACTATCAGCAATGTCCTTCGTCCGATTGTTGATAGTCTTTTGGAATTGAATGATGGACTCAACATCTCAACCAAGAAATATCCGAACAGGAGACTGATCATAGTCAAGCTAGTTGGTTTAATTGGTGATATGGTGGCAACTCATAAAATTGGGGGTTTTGCTTCACATTCTGCCCGCTACTTTTGCTCGTGGTGCAAGACTTGCGATTCCGAAATCGGTGACTTCAAAATTGGCCCCCTAAGAAACCGCATAGAGACACTTTCTCGGGCTCGACAATGGAAAGAACTACCTTCTGCAACAGCCAAAGACAAGTTGGTGAAAAAAACAGGTTTTCGTTGGTCGGAAATTCATAGATTGCCTTATTGGGACCCCGTCATGAACATCAGTTTAGGTGTGATGCACAACTGGTTCTAGGGGGTCTTACAACACCATTTTTGCTATCGATGGGGATTCAATGGTAAAAAAAAGGGTCTAGAATCAAATTCCTTTTCAAGTGATGATGAAGACAAAGATTTTCCTGAAGCTGACAACTTAGAAAACAATTTCTGGTCTGAAGAGAAAAAGAAAACATTTTTGGAATCAATCCTTGAGGTTGTAGTCCCCACCAATGTAACAAGAATGCCAAAGGGCCTTGGAACTGCGAAGAATGGCAAGCTCAAAGCCAGCGAGTGGCATTCATTGTTTGCAACTCATGTTCCTCTGGCCTGCATTGAATTGTTCTGCGATACCGATGATTTCGAATGCAACAACAAGACTTTTTTCGATAAACTTTGTGCTTTGGTTCGATGCACTAACCTGGTCAGTAATAAATACATTGGCAAAGATCACTCCTCTCAATTCAAAAAAGAGTATCAAGTATATCTCGAAACTTCTGAATTGATCTTTTGAAATCTGAAGGCCCTTCCAAATCACCACTATGCTTTACATATCCCACACCAGATGGACTGGTGGGGA